>JALPQI010011152.1:0-41161 GCA_025490895.1 Thaumatotibia leucotreta | reverse complement strand
CATTTCATCCCTAAGACTTGTTTATGTCGTATCTTATCGCATCGGGCGTTGCGTAGACACGGAACTTACAGCGTGGTAATTCCATTTGCATATTGATTGAAAATATGCGTCGACTTTGTTAATGGCTTACTACGAGACGATACCTACGTACTGTTAATAGTTACGTGTCTGTGATTTATTTTATATGTAGATCATTTCATGCACGTAGACGCCTGGCTAGCTTCGTTTGCGTTTGCTATTATGGTTTAGTTTTGACGAATCCGGGCAGCATCGTGAGAGAAACTCTATAGCCCCTGAAATCTAAGAACGAACTTTTGACAGTTATATATAGGTTAACTAACTCACCATTTTTCCGATAGAATTAACATCATACAATATAAACTGTCAAATGTTCATTCATTCTTAGAAATCGATAACTATATAATAATGCTTATCTACTAACGCATACCCATTCTTCCATAATTACTAATCTGATATACTTACATTGTGACTAAGAGTAAGCACGTTTTTGTAATATAAATGTTACTAGCACGTATTTGAATTTCTCGATTTTTTGATGTCACCGACTACGCGTGCTGTTACTCAATATGTGATATATTTGTGTGAGGTTTTCGTTATAATATGTTCTCTGTGATAGCTCAAACCGTATATGGTGTTTTAACTAATTATTTGCTGCATTATACATTCATGCATCCTACTATTAAGTGATTGTTCGTATTACAGAGAAATAGTACATTGTGCATCAAGGGAGGTAAGTACGGCTTATAACGGCGTCGGGCTTCTAACACTCTCGTTAGTAATTCCGCTTACCTACCGTGATGCATACAATGTTTTTCATCACACTTGCCGACAAAAAAATAAGTTTGTAAGACATAATATTATTAAATGACATATTGACATTTCTATTACCCCCTAGGGAATATCACTTTTCTATTACTCCCGCTACGCGCGTAAGCAATGGCGCGCTTAGATAGCAAGTGTGATGAAAAACACGTTACTTAGTAATGTAATCAGGTCAAAAATGGCAGGCTTCCAGTCAACAGCTACAATATAATTATGCTGCACAACATGCACGCAAGCACTAATCTATACAATGTAACATTCCTACGTACTTTAGGTATCTACATAATATTTTTACCAATATTACCATCACTCTTGCATTTAGCGACTATTGGAATCATCATCATCATCATCATCTCAGCCATAAGACGTCCACTGCTGAACATAGGCCTCCCCTCTGGACCTAGATTGGAATAAATAATCTAATACTACTAACAGTACAAATTATGTCAACATAATTCTGTTCAGAAAGCAAATTGTGTTAATTAAAATTGTTTGTAATAGAAGAATAGTAACTGTAGATTGAAGTTCAGGTCTTTCTTAATCGCCATTTTGAGCATTTCTTTATATTTTGCCCATTTTCATATTTTTGAATTGTTAGGTAAATTTTGGACTTTCTACTCAGGACCACAAGCTCATAAATTTAAAATTACGGAAATAGACAAAATACTCCGTGCTGAAGAGTGATGATAAGCATGATATCATAGGCCTACTACCAACTTCGATTCGAATTAAAATTATAATTGTAAGAAGGGCCGGATACCAAATTCGGAAATAGTGACGAACCCTCATCTTAATGCTTGACACGCATGAGTTGTTGAGATAGCACGTTGTACTTGTATTGTATAGGAAGGCTCAGAAAAACATGACACATCTGCCGTCACTTCAAGCAATAATCGCTTGCTAGGTCGCCATTCAGAGACAAAATGGGAATTAGCAATATAATATCAATTCCGATAAAATAAACTTGGATAGCAGTATAGAAGGAAATCATGTATATGTATGTATACGTGGATATAATCAGTACTATCATACTTATTCTTTACATGCCCGTCTTTAGCTGCTGATTTGTTACGCATAAAACATAAATAAATTTCATGTGGTACAGCACCGATAAAATGCCAGTAAATAAATAAATATCTTGAGACTTACTTTGGGAAGCAAGCGACGATATACACGGTGTAACATGAGGGAACCGAAAAACTTGAACAGCGTATACCTGAGCTCGTAAGAAGCAAATAATATTACATGAACCCCGAAATATTTGTGATAAATTATGGATATACGAACTAAGCGCACCATAGTAGAAAGAGTAAAATAACACAGAACAGTGGCCTATTTCACCATAATTACAAGTCTGACAAATTGTAAAATATCACTGTTACTGAAGTCACAGGCCTCCGTAGGCTACGGCTACCGCTTACTATCGGACGATCCATGTGCTTGTTTGCCACCAACATAAAATTATTACTAATAACGTTATTATATCGTTAACTAGCTTTTGCCCGCGGCTTCGCACGCGTAGATTTTGGACTTCTATGAATAAAAATGTTAAAACCTAACCTGAACCTCCTTTGATAGTGGTTCGTTTCTATGTGGGGTCGCAGTTCTAACCTAACCCAAAACCTACTTTGATAGCCGTTCGTTTCTGTGTGGGGTCGCAGTTCTTACCTTTCCTAAACCGAAGTAGAATCTTACCTTATTACATTATGTCTGAAGTCTGTTTCATTGAACAGCATAATTATTAGTGTGACATAATTAAATGCTTAATTGTATATAAACTACACGAATTAAAATTAGCAACGCAGGCATCGTCATTTCCTGGGTGAATATATAAGCGTTTCAACCGCCTAATTTTGGCAGCATAATTTTTGTCGAAGTTTCTATTCGTTACAATGTGCTACTTTGTCATTTTAAGGAGGCACGATACCTTATACAAATGGCGAAGTATAACATTGAGACGTTTAGAAACTTCAGCAAAAATGATGCCAACAAAATTAGGCGGTTGAAATTCTCAGATATTCACCCTCCTACAAAACAATAATGTAATCCGCCACAGGCTTCGTTCTTTTCTCTTATGCTAGAATAGTCAAGCCAAAATATTTAACCGGTGATGACTAATGAGTCAGTCAATCAGGACTCCCACCACAGTGACTCGATAAATCATAGAAACGATATCCATGATGTTTTTTTACTGTTTAACCATTTCACCCCTTTCAGAGGTTGAATTCTCCAAAACCTAAAACACATCTTTATCTTTTTATGTTTAGGAATACTCCTGTAAAGTTTTGGATAAAATAGTTTAAATAATCATGTTTTCCCATATAAACTCTGGACCCCCATCATTGCACCCCTTAGGGTGTGGATTTTGACTTAATTTTTTAAACCACCCCTACACCCTTAAAGGAACCTACGTGCTAAATTTGGAATCTCTAGAACCAGAAGTAAACATAAATAATTAACCTTTGTTTGTTTGTTTTTCGAAAATTTTAAATAAAGGATAATTATTTATGTTCTCATTTAATTTACAGAATACTCCTGCGAAGTTTCGGATAAAATAGTCCAACTAATCTTGTTTCGCCATGCAAACTTTGGAGCCCCATTTCAACCCTTTAGGAGGTGAATTTTGAAAAATTCTGGAATTACTTTTCTTAGATTTTTATTCTAAATTACATAGTTGACGCAATATGACATTTCTTAATCTAAAACTAAACTTTATTTCATACAAACTTCAACCCCATTTTTACCCCCTTAGGAGTATTTTTTTTAAATACAAGTACTCGAGGTAAAATTCTCGTACTATACACGGTGCCCATGAGGAAGGGGAAAAAATTGACAGCGGATTTCTGACCAAATTTGAAGTTAAAAATATCATATGAAGTTTTCTGGATTGAGTCTATTTTAAGAGAAAATTTGATTTATGTATTCCTAAAACCGTTTTAGCCCGTTACGCTATGATAAACGCATTTTAGGAAACGATTTTGTTACCATGTTGTCTTAGTCTTGTCACACTTAATTGACAGGCATCAAATTAACAAAAAAAATATTTAATTATAGGTATTTGCTAGGGCAAATGAGAAAAAAAAAACGTTTAAAGTGCATTTTTTGCGATAGTTTCATTAATAAAATCATTTTTTTGTGTATTGAGGCATTCAAAACATCAAAAAAAAACTTAAAAAAAAAATCTTTTTGCAGATTTGACCAAAACTCAATTAACATTTTTTGCTTCTGTTAGTCTCAGGAATATGCTGTTAAAATTTTTACCTTTCCTCACGGGCACCTTGTATAACATGGTAGAGGTATGTAGATAAGTACCTACTTCTTCATTGGCAACAACACTTCTATGACGTTTTGAATTAAATAGCCCAACGAATCTGGTTCCTCCTTACAAACTTTAACCTTCCATTTAACCCCCATAGGGAATGAATTTTCAAAAAACCTGAAACACGTGTTTACTTATTTATTGTTATAAACATTCATGTGAAGTTTCGAATAAAATAGCCCAACTAATCTTATTTCCCCATACAAACTTTAACCCTCCATTTAACCCCCATAGGGAATGAATTTTCAAAAAACTTGAAACACGTGTATACTTATTTATTATTAAAAACATTCCTGTGAAGTTTCGAATAAAATAGCCCAACTAATCTTATTTCCCCATACAAATTTTAACCCTCCATTTAACCCCCATAGGGAATAAATTTTCAAAAAACCTGAAACACGTGTTTACTTATTTATTGTTAAAAACATTCATGTGAAGTGTCGAATAAAATAGCCCAACTAATTTTATTTCCCCATACAAACTTTAACCCTCCATTTAACCCCCATAGGGAATGAATTTGCAAAAAACCTGAACCACGTGTTTACTTATTTATTGTTAAAAACATTCATGTGAAGTTTCGAATAAAATAGCCCAACTAATCTTATTTCCCCATACAAACTTTAACCCTCCATTTAACCCCCATAGGGAATGAATTTTCAAAAAACCTGAAATACGTGTTTACTTATTTATTATTAAAAACATTCCTGTGAAGTTTCGAATAAAATAGCCCAACTAATCTTGTTTCCCCATACAAACTTTAACCCCCCATTTAACCCCTTTAAGGGAGGAATTTTCAAAAATCCGTTCTTAGTGCGCCTATAAAGAATCTACATCCCAAGTTTGAACTCTCTAGGACCAGCGGTTTGGGCTGTGCGTTGATTTAAGTCAGTCAGTCAGTCAGTCAGGACATTTCCGTTTATATATATAGATAAACAATTTTTTATTTTCCGAAACCTGTGACAATTGTCGCAAGGTTTAGTACAATTTTCATTCAATCTTGACATGAAGTTCGGCGTATGTCGGATTTTCGCTACAATTGTCGTGTTTTTGTGACAATTGTAATTTTGCTTCGCAAAAAAGTAGTTGTTCACTGCTGATTTATAAAAGTTCTTGCACTCAATTTTATGTTGGTGGCAAACAAACGCACGGCCTTTCCGATAGTAAGCGGTAACTGTAGCCTATAGAAGCCCCAGATTGCAGAAATCGTAAATTTACAATTGTAGCACTTGTCAATGTGGTGAAATCGGGGCCAGGGTCGCGTTTTATAAAGTTACAATTTACAATTTCGCTGTTTGCCTCTCTTTCTAGCCAATATGTGAGTGCGTCAGAGAGGCAAACAGCGAAATTGTAAATTGTAACTTTATAAAACGCGACCCAGGTGTTTAAAATTGACAGGTAACTAAGTCTGTTGGTGCTGAACCGATACCAGACTCAGGACCAAATCACTGCAATTTACACAACTAAGTTGTCGTAAAGCGAAAGAAGAAAAAATATACAACCAATACCCTCCAACTCATTTTTTAATTAGGTTTTTTTTTTTAATTTTCAACCTGGGATCAGGCTTCATATGCTCGGTTTTCTGCCAAGTCAAACATTTCGGAGCATTTTTGAACGATAATCGATATCTATTTTATGTGATTTGCTAAATTTAATGACAGAAAATTTAATGACAAAAAAATATAACAAATTTTGTCAGCTATACTATTTTATTGATCAATAAAATTGTGCAATATGTTTAAACTGTTTGGCTGTTGGGACCGATTACCTTAGCCCATCTTAGCCTTAGAAAACTATTTTACTTTTCTAGAACATGAAATGCGATATTATGTCGTCTACGCACGACATAAAGATGCACTTTTTGAGCATGAGAAGTGAAAATAAAACTGGTGCATCTGACGTACAATTTTACTTTCAATGTTACAATGACAAGCTCTTTTTGTGGGTCAGGATTCAATTTTGTTGATAGTACGTGGAGCTATTGAATAAAAAAAACTGCAATTTTAATCGGGAGTACCTATGGGTTTAGGCTATCATCCGTTCAGAATACGAATAAGAAGTAAATGTAAAAAAAACGAAAACATTTCAATAAAAAATATAGATATTGCCCATGTTGTCTGTCGATTAGGTTACATCACTTATGTGCATATGTATTTGGGCGTAGGCATGCGAAATAATATTTTACACGAAACGTAATAAAAATTAACATTTCTGCGTAATAATATTATTTACTACTTATATTATATGGTAACAACTTTCTGCAACTTATTAGTGAGGCATATTTGCATGTACATATTAGGTGGAATAAAACCAAATCGGTTTCGATATAATTTTGGTATGGCAAACGCATGTTTAACAATAAGGTTTAGGCCGTCTGTTCATGCATGAGACGTGAATTTCACATCACTTCGCATCCGAATAGCTCTCAGCTCAACCCGTTGTATGAAATGTTATGAATATAGCACGTCTTATTGTAGCAGAATTTAAACCAAAGAAAAGTGAAGTCGGTAACAAGGGTCGGCAAATAGAAACTTTCTGGAGTCATAAACATGGAGAGATAACTTCGCCTTTGTACTGTTAATTGTATTTTCCTATTTGTTACTTATCTAAGTAGGCATTCTCCGTTGAAAATATCTTAGTACTTCTACACATACTAACACTTGCTTGTTGTTTGAGCATCGTATTTTAGAGTAGGTATAATAGAGGAACCTGCCAGAGTTTAGTCACAAGAACAAGTTAAGCTCTAGTTTTTTTTATTTCCCTAAAGCAGCTAATGCTAATCTGTAAACAGTAAATAAGTACTCACAATATCAATGTTTTAGTATTAGTATTCAGTGTGTATGTGAACGAAAGTCCTTTAAGCCTGGTGATGACTAAGTCTGGTATAATAATGTGACATAGCTTTTATTATTTGTCGATTTATTTGATATTCTGACAAAAGTTGAATAGAACCTTGTCAGCCTCCATTAAAAATAAAAATAAAGTATAAAAAGTCAAGATATATGAAAAAAATATTGCTTTTGCTATGTGCTCTACAATCAAGAAGCTGAAACGTTCAGATATATACTGTAGGTATGTATAATCTAACTTTATTTAGTTATGTATGGAAATGTAAGGAAAGATCGAAAACATAACTTAATCCAAATTTTGGAATAAAGTTTCTAAAGTGCCTGACACTGATAAATAAAACTTTGAGTTAAATATTTGTACAGTTAAGTTATGCTTTGACGTATGTTTTTTTATTAAATAACTTTGATACATAAACACTATACAGTATGCTTAGCACATGATTGGCGCGACAGTTATCTCGCTGCGAGATAAACTATCCGTCCCTCTTTTGTTAATATAGCTAGTAAAGGACAGGAGATCTGTCTCGCGGCGACATACTGTCGCACCAATCATGTGCTAAGCCTACAGGTGTAATAAAAATAGTGGTGATCCATTTCGAGATCCATTCCGAATCGTACTCTGATTAGAAAAAAGTAAGAGAGAAAACATCGTGAAACAAAAAAGAAATTGAGATTATTTAATTTTAGGAAGCAGAGAGAATCAAAACTTGATTGAACGTGTTACTATAAGCATAAAATATAAATAAAATTGGCAAGCTTTAACAACGTGCAATTTTACAAGTCAGACGACAAAATTTGCAAATAAAACTGTTTTATGACAATGTGTAATACAGAAATAAAATGAATTGGACCATAAAGTACGTAGACCACAGTAGTCGCCCGACGAGATAACTTAGTGCTAACACAGTTTGGCAATGTTGCACTTATTTATTATACTTGATATAATACTAGCCACTGCCCGAGACAGTGTACCTATACGGCTAGATGACGTTATGTTACTTCCATTTCTTCATCTTCATCTTTATCATCAGCCTATGATAGTCCACTGCTGGACGTCGGCCTCTCCTATTAAATATGCGTATCAGACGCATTAGGAGGTAATTGGCCATAAGAGTCGACTAAGGGATTGAAGTGTCACTTACCATTATTTGATAAAAGATTGGTGATGGGCAGCAGCGTCGTCATAGTGGACACATTACTGCGATCGCCAATCCGCTTGCCCAGCGTGGCGATTATGGGCAATTACTTCCATTTGATTATGATGAATATATCTACAACGTGCAGAAATTTGACTATGCTTTAAAGGGTTTTTTACTTAGCCAAAATGATAGAAACAGATCCCTTATAATTTAGTCACGTTCGTCTTTCCGGTATGTTACACATTTTTTACCCGAAACTATAAAACATAAGAACGTATATGAAATTTGTAATACAGGCGACCATTAAGTAAGCCTTTAAGTTTGTAGTTTTAGTAAATTGTAGGTACAGTCGACATCAAAGATATCATTACGGTTTAGGCGGAATTGCAGTGAATAGTCCTAACTATTTGTTTACTACATTATAAGACGATGCAGACGGCAGTGCCAATAAGTATGTAAATTAAACGATAGTAATTATTTTTTCACCACACTGCTCGTAAACACGCTGTTTGTCCTTCAATTTCAGAGCGCAAAGCTGTGTTTTAATCTCTAGAGGTTAAAGTAATTTTTTTTTAATCTTCTAAATACTACAGATAGACTAAAGCAATAACTTATACGGCCTGAGAGTGAAATAAGCTTTTTGACGTTTGAACTAGACAGTACGTTCGAAAACTCAATAGTTTCAAACAGATTCATTCATGAACCTTTCATGACATTATATTCAATATGCTAAAATCCAAATTAAATACCACATTTTGTTGTAAAAGGCTTTTAATTAAAAGTTCTAACAATACGACAAATAAAAACAATAGGAAAATGAGAGTGTTGACACTAATAATTTCAGAACGCATCCGAATATTTTTTTCTTTTAAAATTTAAACGAGTTCGGTCGTGTTTTGTTTTCTTTCATTGGTGATATATTATCTTAGTTTAACATACATAATTGGGGTAATTGCGAGATGCGAAAGTGGGATAATTCCGAAAATCACAGAAAAATCGCCAATAACTACATGAGTCTCATTTTCGAATTATCCTGAATTTTTAAGCATTGCCACGCCAAGATAAATATTTGAGGTTATTGTTTTATTATTTGTTGATTTGTTTATTTTTTGGAAGTTGAGGACTTGCAAATAAATACCTTCTAATTTGTTATGTTTGAGTTTTATTTCGCATGTTTCCTCGCTTTAGTGTGGTGAAAAATGTTGTGTTTCACTCGGCAGCAAAGCTTGTTCAACTCTCGTGCCTTAAAACCCTCGCATCGCTCAAGATTCCATCTTATGAACCACTCGCTGCGCTCGTGGTTCAAATTCTGGAATCTTTCGCTTGCTCGGGTTTCAATATTTGCACGAGAGTTAAACAATCACTTTGCTCCCTAGTAAAACAAATAACTATTTTTCATTTTACGTTATTAACCCCAGAATCTTGTTAAATTCTCGCGGGATTTTTTTTAATGTTCTGTTATTTACTTTCACATTAAAAGTAGTAGCTAAATACATTACGTTTCTAACAAACTTACCAAACCGTTGTCAAAACACGACATATATAAATAGATCGGCAGATGATTTGGTAAACGTGCCACGATGGCATCTCAATATCAATTGGAAGGAATCCGTGTCAAGATTTATAAACGTTATTACCTACCCAAGTGTCTTGAGTCCTTTAATAAAGCCATCGCTCGAGGCAATGTAGGGACATTGCGCGACGGGGCAAGATATCTCGGCTATGCCCCAGGATATATGGCGGGACGGAGCGCGGGATGATGGATAGGAGACATAACGTATACGCGATGTATTTCATTTACTCAACAGAATATGTAAAGGAACTTATATAGAGTGCCTTTCAACCCATTTTGTTCCGCTCGAGTTACCCACTGTGATTTGTCACTCATTGCATAACGGGATGTTCAAAATTAACGTACTGAAACAGAATTTGTTATCCTGTTCAATAATTAATGAAAAATAAGATATCGATTTAATATGATTTATGTCAGTTTTTACACTTTGTATATTAAATCGACAACTATTAATTGTATTCTGTATAGTTTTCATTGCTTGTTGTTTGTTAAATAAACATGGTAAAAGTGCATAATCAAAATGCTTACACATTCTTGACGTATTTTCAATTAATTGAATTTTTCTGGTGTTGGTAACTGTTAAGTAGAAACTAAAAATTTTGAGGCATTTCTGTATTTCTTTTTGAATAAAATCAATCTAGACTAAAATATGCACCCGTAAAAATTACCTGCAGGCAGAAAATATTGAATACTCGGGCCAAACGAGACAATAAACAAACTCTCTATAAAGTAATGTTAAACAGGAAAAATGGCAGTAGCCGAGTCGTTGCCGATGCAACTTGGTAATTGGAAAAGTTGTGAATTATATTTTATAGGATATTGTCAGAGAAGGTAGTTTTTCAACAGGTAAGCCTATAAATGGCAATCTATACTCGTAGTTGGTTTGCATTCGCATATTGTTAGTGTATTGTTTATTAGTGAAGAATAGACGACTTACGAGTATATCCCACATGAGACTTTATGACAAACAACATGGTCGGGAGAAACGTACGAAATTTCGACAGTGCGTTCTTTAAACTGTCGTAAACAATTGTAAATTGTGTTGATTTTTCAATTAATGTTTCTCTTTCTACTCGTACAACAACATCGTATACAGGGTGGAAAGGGACGACGTTCCTTCCCGCTACCGACCGAGTCTACCAACCATAACGATGAACTTTCAGTATGGGACCAACATTGAAATATAAAAAAAATAACCCCTCATACAAAGTGAGTGATTAGTTAGAGCTCAATAGTATGGAAAAGCCAATTTACCATGTACGCTTTCGATGTTGGTCCCATACTGAACGTTCATCGTAATGGTTGGTAGACTCTGTCGGTAGCGGGAAGGAACGTCGTCCCTTTCCACCCTGTATAATGCAATGCGATGACTAATCATTTATAATAAATCATTGTTTTCAAGATGAATGAAACCCACCGCAATCAACTAATTTGATTTCCGATCTACAAACCTTGTCACAGTGCACGGTAACATCGGCAATATCCCTATAGCTTTCAAATTATTTCATCATTGCGACAAGGTACTAAGATATCCATAAATCATATTGGACGTCTGAACATTAATTATGGGTAGCTAAAGGACTGTCTGAAGCCTAAGCATTCTTGTGCGCAACAAATGGGTTATTATTTGGTAATTGCAAGCACTAAGTCGTTTCCATTTAACTAAAGGTACCCTGTTTTGTAAAAAAACCCTATTTTATTTTCTATCCGAGAAATTTTCGAATTTCATATTAAGTACCCATATTAAATCACTTTAAACTATTTTAAATCCAGTAACTCACTTCAAAGTGAAAATAATCCGTAGATTTTGTTAAAAATATTTTACCATGAGAATATTTTTAACTTGCTCACGCTTCCGATTTCTACATATAATCTTATTAATTCACTGTAAAAACAGGTTCTAAAATAAATATGTACCCATTTCTTAAGCTTAACCCATTGAAGTAAGGTGAAAAGTTGTGTACATATTTATGAACTCTACTGTGCTGACGGTCTGACGTGTATTGGGTTTGGCAAAGTTTTAGCGCATATTTTCAGAATATGCGCTGGGCTGAGATGGTAGTGAGACTTGACATCTCCGCATCCAAGAAGGGTGGATTATTCGTAAATCCTAGTGGGAAGAAAGTTTGTGGAAATATGTTTAAAATTGAATAGATTATAAACAATAAGTGAAAAGTACGCAGAAACAAAGATTTTTGACCTTTTTTGAGGATATCGGTGTTTTATTTTGTCAAACTTAACTATGAGGCATTTGCCCATAAGACATTACATCGGGGGGATAAAGAGTTCCCGTATTGATCCAAATATCCTACAAAATTGTAAAAATAAGGAGTACCACCCTAAGGTACATACATATACCATTATAATATTGCCACGCAGTGGACTATATAAACCGATTCGAATTAAGTTTGTTTAATTTAAAGACTAAGGTAAGCTTAAATAAACTTTATTCAATACAATCAAGTAATTAGTTCCAGTTTGTTATCAATGAATACAATTGCGTCAAAATTCTTATAATAAACATGCTTTTAAGATACATTAGCGTCATGTCTTCCGCCTCTCCACATCTAAGGCATAGCCTTACCGTAGGCTTCGTAGCGCGTAGCCCGTAGCACGTAGACAGTCAGCGATCGCGGTCCGTAGCAGCCGGCCGCGGCGCGCGCTCCCCGTCTTCCGTTCAACGTCATTCAAGAATGAATGACTCCGCAAGTGAATGAAAACAAAAACCTAAATGTAAATAAACTTACGAATAATTAAAAAGTTGTCGGTGTTTAATGAACTTTTAATGATCCAGTGTTAGATGTGAGTATAAATTTGTTGTTAAAGTTAAACTTAGTTACGCATGGTAGTAATTTAAACTTTGGCGCGAGTCTGGCGTTGGTGCTGATGTATAATATAAACTTTGTTTATTTTTGCAACGTCATTTAGTGCGAAGCTGTTTTGAATGTGTTGAGAATTATTTAAGCATTTGATGGAAATTGTTTATTCAGGCCATAATTAGTAAAAAAATGCACTTTATTTATCCATTGAATGTCATATTTTTGTTTTTGGGTCAGTTATATCATATTTACTTCCGAAATGATACTGCAAAACCGAAGTTAAAAAATGTTTTATGCTTTAGTATATCGTATAAGTCAGATCATAGCTCGGCTTTCAGAATTAAATATTAAACCTATTATAAATATTAGATGTCATATACCAAAGAAAAACGACCAAGATCACCTATGTCCGAGGTGGGGACATAGGTGATCTTGGTCGTTTTTCTTTGGTATATGACATCTAATATTTATAATTTATATAGTATTAAGTAGTGTGACTGCTGGAGAAAAATTAAAAGTACAAATCAAAATATTTACTTAATAAATAATTTGATTTGTTATTTCACAATATGTTATTAAACCTATCTTGACCGTAGGTACTATATGAGCGAATATTTAATAAAATATCATTAAACTGTTACTTAACCGTATCTTAGTCACAATGCGACATGTTTCAGAGAGCCTAGATGTTCATTATCATTATTATCAACCACTGCGTCCATCGTGGATAGCATGCGACTATAATATGAGTTTGACCATTAAACAATTTTTCAAATCTAGATTAATCTCCAAATAACTTCCGGTCACAACCCTCACTTTTAGTTAGAAAAAATATGCATCGAAAGAATCCTGTTATAAATAAGTTACGACGCTCTATTACACAGGATTAAAGTGCATTGGGACATTCTTGAGCATTTTTATGTACACTTTATTTTGCCTTCGACTGTACTACAATATACTGAAAACATTATAGTCAAAATAGTAAACGCGAATGGTGTACAAACTTCAATAGATAGGTAACTACGAGTACTACACTACGCCGTGAGTGGTTTGGAGTATAGTCAGAGTATCATTTTATCTAAACGGATAATATCCAACTACGACTATCGTATGTCAATGACGTAATTCATAGCAAACATGGCTTGCTACTGGATCTTGATTGAAATAAAAAAGTGCCAAGGAAACTGTACCACATTTGTAAATAGTTCATATAAAATAATGAATTGTCTACCTTATAAGTTTTTATGCTAACATGGATATTAACATTATTAGTATCACTTAAAACGGGATATTTTTTTTATGTGACGAAGGTGGACAACTGAGCTCTCAGCCCACCTGATGGAAAGCAGAAACTGAGGCACATGGACATAGTGACCAAAAAATCGCCTATGCGTTGCCTACCCTGAGGACATAGATGGATTGCCTCTTTGCCAGTTATTACACTGGCTATCTTACCCCCAAACCGGAACACAGTACTAACTATTTAGCGGCAGGTTAACGGGTAAGACGATGGTGGCTAATCGGGCGGACCCTACACGAGGTCCTACCACTAGCGAAATCGACCATTACCATTTTTTATCATGTAAATAGGAATTATTGAGCACCCAATATTAGTTACTGTAATTATTAGGTAAAATGCTTAATAGAAAACAAACACAGACAATAAACACTAATAATTGAATACTGGCGACCCACCCTGGCTTCGTCCAGGTACAAAACTGATACCCACTCATTTGTTCTGATATTTTGCTTTACTCCTATGTAAAATAAGAGTGACAGCTGGTAACCACAGTTATCAAAAGCAATTGAGTGGATACTACACCCTTCCTCTTGAATTACTCTATCTATTAAATAAGACGGACATGAAAGTAAAACAATCGCGTACGCAACTACGAATGGAATCAGTCAAAGAAACATTTCTAAGACCAATATAAATAAAATAATAAATAAATAAATATCTTGGGACAGCTTACACAAATCAACCTAATCCCACGGTAAGCTCAATTATTATGGCTTGTGATGTGGGTGTACCAGGCGACGATATATATAATAGATACATACATATACTTAAATACGTAGACAGCCGTCCAAGGAACAAATATTTGTGATAAATAAATACACAAATAATGCCCTCGCTGGGATTCGAACCCGGAACCTCCAGCTTCGTAGGCAGGGTCACTACCAACTAGGCTACGGAGGCTGACAATATGCATTCCTTGAAAGAGGTGTTAGTGATTCCGTTTCAAAGTCCGAAAAAACGAAAACAGCTTGTGACGTAGTAGGCGCTGAGGGTCGCGGGGCGCAAAGTGTCATTGTTACGCGAGGTCGGTAAAGATGGCCGGACCCGTCAGATTCTCGTAGCGTGAGCACAGGCGACTCCAACATGCCTAGCTGGGTACCTATTTCTTGTTAAGATTTGTGAGTTTCACAGCCATGTACAAAGTTAACGTTACCTAATTAATTTTCATATTTTTATATATGAACAGAAAGCTCGACGCATGGGCTACTTCATAATAATTAAGTATCAAAATATCATTTGATATTCACAAGTGCTTTGCGGTGAAGGAAAACATCGTGAGGAAACCTGCATGCACCTGCGAAGAAATTCAAGGGTGTATGTGAATTCCTCAACAAGTACTAGGCCAGCGTTGGGACCACGCAAAATAGGCACGTTTAATGTCGAGTTGCGGAAAAATCGCCAGAATACAACAACAACAACAAGTATCAGAATGTTGGGCTTCCTGGAATGTTGGTCTTCGTCTCGAAGCCATGGCGATTGGCTCTTGAAGAAGCTCCTCATGTATGGAGTGAAGCATGTCGAGCATTTTTTCGACTTGAAACGCGAGTAACCCGCGTGCAATATAATTTTAGTCTGAATGAGTCTCACGAGACTTTTGTGTTTAAAATTGCTGGAAACCCTTAACTTTCGAACGTGGTTGTGATACACCTGTCTAATTGAATAAGAATTACCGAGCTAAAATTCCATTCTGCAATCGAATACGATAAGCTATTATTAATAAATGTATTCAAATTACAGATTGGAACGTAAAATCACGTGACAATGAAGTATCAAGTGACTTTTCGTTAGATATACGAGTACATGCACTCGCAAAGTTTTTAAGTAGATACACGGTGGTCGCATTTCCGGTCATGTCTAACTAATAAGTGTTGTCATTGGCAACACTGATGACTGAGGTTCATTAACACTTATTAATTGACAACACTTATTACTGATGACCATATCACCATTTGGTGAATTATCTATATAATGCACCCTATGGTCATCAATATTGCAAATTACAAAAACAAAAGTATATTTTCGTTCAGATTTTTTAAAGAGATCAATAGTTACCTAGTGTCCGTTCCATAACGCGTCCGTTTCATTGCGTATTCCCCCTATCTACAAAAGTGATAAATTGTAAGAACTGTATAAAGGGAAGCGATTTCTATAGGTATAATTAAGTAGTTTATTTTTCTTACCTTCACCATAGTTACTTTCCGTGTACGTATACGAGTATTACGTTACGTATGCGGCGTTTTTTGTAGGTTAACGTGTGCCTGTTAACGTTATTTCCTATTTAACTTTATATATTTGCATTTGCACTTTATTGCTATTGTGGATCCGTGATTGTAACTTTAATTTGACTGGTTTTGTGTAAACGAAAATATTAGCGGTGAAAAATCATTATTTAAAACGTTTTACTGCACCGTAAAATGGCGTTATTTTGGTTTGAAACATTGTTCACGATCAGCGATTTTTGAGAAACAAGGAATTGATTTTCTTAATATTATATTAACAACAAGTTTAAGAATTGTATGAGTTGGGCTTCAACCTTAACGGATATATACAGCTTGAATATTGATGACCAATATCCGCACAGGAATCAAAATAACCCCAGTTTACGATGCATCAGTGCCTACGTAAAATAGATAGAAAATATTACAAATAAATGGCAAAAATATATGTAATTGGTCTAGGAGTCGTCTAAAGTATCGACTGTAATCAGTTTTAGTGAACTGTATTCACAAGCTTTTCGTTTTGAACACTTTTGTGTCACTTAATCATAAATTAATTTAGTTTAATTATAAGATAAGTAATTTTCATCCATATTCTCTTTTAGTCTGTTTTAAAATTATTAGTTATTATCACGAAAGTGACAACTATTGTGCAATCCAAGGACAAGTCGAATCTTTTTTAGCTTTGACTCGGCCGCGTTTCAAAAGCGGGTGGAATAATATCGTTCATTCCCATCGGGTTTACCAGCTCAAGTAATTCAAGTTGAGGCACCTACTGTGTCTGGCGGCAGTTTGAGAACATATCCGGGAACAGGACAACAACAACAATATTTAACCTATTTAGAAAGTTTAACTACTGTCCTGCTTCCAGCTGCTTGTGGATCAGCATTCATAAGAACCATAAACTCTTGGCTAACAAAGGGTTTTTGGAATAGCTCCGAGACGCGAGCGTCGTGTGTTTTGCTTCAATCTGGCAAAAAATATGAAATACATTGCGGTCACAGAAAAAGGACAAACAGCTCCAAAGTAAGATGAAAGGGCAACTTGACATGTCATTTATTATTTGGTTTTGTATATACATATTTTTTAATAACACGCTTTACGTTATATTAGACAATTGTGATGAACTGATAAGTAAAAAAAAATAGTGCAGACTATTTGAAAATATAAATAATATTATTACATAAATTGTAACAAAAGATGATGAATGTGTTAGACAGCAGTAAATATTTTACTCGTGACTGTTTATCTTATAATAAATTTCATCTCTGACAATTATGCTACTACAAACTATCGGTGAATGCATTAAATTCCCATTTGGCGGCCAAACGACTATATTTAATATCTCAAGTGTTCCAACAGTAAACGTTGCTCACTGCATTTTTCTTGTTTACAACATTTGTAACAGATTTAGACATTCGTAAACTATTTTGAGACCACTAAATATAATGTTCACACAATATTGTCGTACAGTAGCTGTACCATGATTTGTAAAGTAACGGATACGTGAGGTTTTACTCGATACGTAAAGCAGCCCATCGCTCGCTCGAATACACCAGTGCGAGCGTGATATAATGCTTTACGTATCGCGTAAGAATTCTCAATGTAACAGCCGTTATACTACTTGCCCACTCGCTTTGTGGTTGTCGTTGTTGAATTATATATAGCTATATATTACATCACGTCACATCATCAGCTTATAATCATTCCACTGCTGGACAAAGGCCTCTCCTATTACCTCAGCGTTTGGAAGCATTAGGTGCCAAATGCCCATTATTACCACGCTGTGCGAGCGGGTCGGCAATCCACTCTACTATGATGATGCTGCTGCCCATCATCAATCTGCAATAAATAAATGATCAACGACACTTCAAATCCCTTACTCGACTTTTACGGTACCCACGGGAAGACTTAGTGGTTACAAATGCATTCTTACCGCTGTCACCACACGGCACGATGGTTAAATAAATATTTGTGTAGTAAATATTTTCGTTATTGATATACTGGGTTATTTTTTCATCAGTACAAATACTCTAGGGGGCGTATAAGTATGTCATAATGAACAACTTTTACTATGGGGCCGAACCTGAAATCGCGAAAAAAAAATCAGCTGTTCCATAGAAATTCTCGACTCATGGTCGTCTGAAATGTATGAAACAGCTGATTTTTTTTGCGCGATTTCAGGTTCGGCCCCATAGTAAAAGTTGTTCATTTTGACTTACTTATACACCCCCTAGAGTATACGTATTTGTACTGGTGAAAAAATAACCTTGTATATTTATTTACATATGTACTAGGTTGACGATGTTTGTTCAATAGTCAAGTAAAGGTGCATTCAGACCAAACGAGCATTCGCTATTCTATCCCCCACTCTACGAAATCAACGAATCACGTTTTGTGGAACGATCGAATTCCGTAGAGTAAGGAGTTAGAATAGCGAATGCTCGTTTGGTCTGAATGCACTTTAATGTCCTACTACCCTCATTAATCGACCTATAGTTTCATACACTACTCGATACCTCATAATCGTCATATAATAAGAACGGTTTTTTGTACTAGCCCCTAAATATACAGGAAAGTAACGCGTTTTCGTAATATTAATTGTATACATTGTCATTACATTTTTTGATATACCTAATATTTAGCTACATACAATTATTTACATACCTCTACTTTATTATGCCTATTTATGAGGATCGCATAAGAGGCTATCAAAATTAGCAAACAGCTTAGCACAAAAAATATAAAGCTGTATTTCGTTTAAATTGTAGCGACTAGCTCAGTTTTGGCGTTGTTATTTTGAACTGGGACTTTGCTCGGCATCGGATGAACGCTTGTATAAAACTGGTCAAGTATTTAGAAACAATCGCAGTTTCGTAAAACGCTTCACGAGCTTCGTTTTATAAATCAATTAAATAATCGATTTACTTTGTAAAATGCTAGCCTTGCAGCCAAGACGGTCGTATATAATTACCTAGAAAATAGAAATAAGACGACTTGAATACTTGCTAAATACCTACTAGGAAAGAAGTAAAATATACAAATACATTTAGTAAGTAACGAAAGATTTTTATCTACTTCATTAGTAGATATTTCGATATTCATTTTAAGTCTTTACCCACTCCTCTTTGCCCTCTTGGTACCCCAGTTACCTACACCTTTGCTTAGGTACACTTCTTTACTTGTCAATATCTATCAGAAGTCTATAAAAGGAATATAAATTGGGAGCGCCTCGCTGTTATAACAAAAATTGTATATTCAAAACAAATTTTAATGCTGCCAGTCTAAAACGCCGCTGAATTGAGAAATCTGACAACAAATTGGTTTCCTCACCATTTGAATAGCGGAATTGTAATGCGAAAGCTAATAAAACTCTTCGTGTTTCTAATGTCCTGTAGCAGTACCATGAGTTGGAAAGTAAAGGATTCGTTTGGTTTTACCCGATACGTAATGCATTTTATCGCGCTCGCATTGATATTGGGGTGAGCGCGATAGCCTGCTTTACGTATCGAGTGAAACCTAACGTTACCGATACTTGACGAGTCATGGTACGACTACTGTTAATTTTCACAAAATATGTAGGTATAGATACTTCCCTTAGCTTACGTATAATCTGGAAAATAGTATTAGGATACAAGTGGTGACCTGAAGGCTGGCCAATTGGCACCGCGTGCAAAGCGGGTGGTGGGGGTACCAAATACGATCACAGTACACGATATACCGAACCATACTCCCGCCGCACCGCACCGCCGTATTCCTACCTACAATTATTCCATTATATAAGTATACAATGGTTTTATCTACCTTACTGCGCCATATACATATTTTATTAAACTCAATTATGATTTTCAAGCTGTCAAAAATTTTTTCCTATGTATCAGAGCCATTAAATAAAATATTTTGAAATAAAACTATGAAAACGGATAAACTCGCGTAGGTATATTATTAACTAATTTTAATTTCATTCCGACGTTTCGAACACTTTACAGGGTTCGTGGTCTTCGGATGACTCATCCGTTTTTATTGTTTTATTTCATGTGTAATCCTCGCGGTAACCAAAGAAAATATTAAAATATTTTGGTCAATTAAATATGATGACAGTGTGTTGTCGTGTATTGGTCGCGTGGGCAGCTCGTCCGGCATTACTACGACAATCCCGGCTTACAACGGAATATAGATGACAATTTCAATCTCCGCTGGTACAACACGGTAAGTCAGGATTTGTCGATCGTTCGATAGCTATTCCAATAGCTTGTTATTCAAATTGATCCCCAATAGTGGTATTGTTGACATGCATATGGTTATTTAGCGAGTTTCGTTGTCTCATGTGTGATTAAAATGTATATATATTTTTTTAATATTTGATGGCACAATATCATATTGCTCGTAAGTACTTAAATGAACATTTACAAATATCCGAAAATACTTTATTTAATGTATGATTCACTGCGGGATTACTTTTATTAAAATTTATAATAATAATCATATGAAATCAAAGCATTAATTGCACATAATTATATGACATTTTACATGTATGTGGAGCCTGAAGGGTTTTATGAATCAATTTTATAATGAATTAACATTGTTTGACAGTGCAAAAAAAGAATAATAATTAATATGGCTAATTAAGTCTACAGGTATCACCAAAAAACTCTTGTAGTGTGTAGATCGATATGTCCGTTAGATAACAACGCAGATAGTACTTATAACGGGCTCATGTGTATAATGAATGATTCTGCATCTAAATCGTTAGATTACTTGGATTTACTCGTTGTCGATGTGATTATTTCTAAATTTTTTTTATACATACTTGTGCTGAATTAGGTCTACAAGTCGAATTGAATTAAAATAAATTTCCTAAATTTCAGTTGGTGATGGAACTGAAATTTAGGTCACAAACAGCCCAATCGATTATTTTTTACGACCACAAGTAGTTTTAAATTGTATGTATTCCTTGCGAGAGAACTGAATATTCTTTTAGAAATATTTATTAATTATTATTTATTTTACAAACTTGCTATTAATAATAATAAAATAAAATACATCTCCACGCAAGCCTATCGAAAAACCGGGATTTATAAACCCATGATTTTCAAGGAGATAATAATAATAATAATAATAATAATAATAATAATAATAATCTTTATTGACATATAAACCTAATATAACACTTTTCACAACATGCTAAAATACCATATAGGAAAGCTTATTATATATTAGGTTTGAGACAGTTTCTCCAGAATTAAGTCTCTGACTTCCGAAATAGGACAGAGCCTGTGACTCGGAAGCCAGTGATTCCTCCAAGGAGATGCAGTTTATTGGTATGTCTAATAATTTATACTACTAATGACAAAAGGCAAAAACTTAAAAATAATAAAATAAAAATGCGAAGAAAAAATACTTTTTTTTTTTCCTGTTTTTCTCTTTTATCTAGACATTAATGTATGTATGTGTGTATGTATATGTATATGGGTGCTGTGCGTTAAAGTTTTGCGTGTGTTTCTTTATTTTATTTTTTTCTTTCTTTTCGGGAGTGATTGGTGTGCTTGTGTAAAAGATTGGGTTTATCTGAGGTTTGGCTTTACATGCGATGATGAGAGGATAGGGTATGAACATAACAGGATAGGATGAAGAAGAAGAATAAGACTCTGGTGTGTGCGTGTATTATTTTATCTCACGCAATTCAAGAGAGTTTCGGTCTCATGGTAAGTTTGTGTTTGAAGCCAGGGGATTAACTTTGCTTTACAGTGGAATCGGTTTAGTGGGTATATATTTAATTGTTTATTTGTTTTATTATAAACGCGGGCGCTCATCACTTTGTACTGGCGGCTGGCAAAGACTGTACGGTGAGACTCTGGGGGACAGACAGCTTGTTTACTACGCTTACTGGTCGTTTTTGTGCATAAAGGTAGATCTCGATGCCTGCGTAATATCGTACGAAGGACATACAACTGTCGTACAGATAGGACGTTGCATTCAGCATACAGTTGTGCTGTAGGATGCCTATAGGGTTTTAAAGTTGCAACCGTCAATACTGCTCTTTGGGCTCGCTCCAGCTTTAGCATGGCTATTTTTCCGGCAGCACCCCAAACTGGGATACAATAGGTGATTAGTGATTGGCATAGGGACTTATATATCATCATGAGTGTTTTATGATCAGCAGAGTGACGGAGTTGCTTAAACACATAAATCAGTTTTCTGACGCGAGAAGTTATTGCATCTATGTTAGCATGCCAATTCAATGTTTGGTCTAGTGTAGTGCCAAGGTATTTTATGTTGTGGACTTGTGCGAGGGAGGAGCAAGAACAATTGGGCGAAGGAAACTGACATATGTGACTCTTGATGGAAAAGGATATAGGAGGTAGTGTTGAGTTGGCAATCGCAAAGGGGATGAATTTCGTTTTGTCTAGATTAAGGGTTAGCAGATTTGATTTGAGCCATTGCATTACGAGTTTCAATCCGTTTTCTGCATGAGTTTTTGTATCGGCCCAATCGGAACCATGAAAAAGTAGGGCCGTATCGTCGGCATAAGCTACGATTTTGCAATTTGTAAGTGACATTTGGCATAGCTGGTTGACGTAGATCTGGAATAGAGTGGGGCTTAAGATGCTGCCTTGCGGGACACCGTAGCTTAAGGTTTCTTCTTCGCTAACATGGTTCTTTAGTTTTACCGATTGGGAGCGGTTAGAGAGGTAGTCTTGGAACATATTTAGCGAAAGGCCACGGATACCAATGTTCTCCAATTTACGTAATAATATGGGAACTGAAACCGTGTCGAAGGCCTTGGATAGGTCCAAAAAGATACCCAGACAACGTCGCTTACTGTCAAGGCTGTGAGTTATAAAGCTAGTTACATATCTTCGGTTGATTTTCCGGACCTAAAGCCGTATTGATTATCAGCGATGAGGTTGTATCGATTAAGAAATTTTACCAAAGCAGTGTTCATGACTCTCTCCAAGATCTTTGAAAGGGTAGAGAGTACAGATATTGGTCTGTAGTTCTGTACGTTAGTCTGTTCGCCGCTTTTATAGATAGGGTGCACAATAGCTTTTTTAAATGCTTGGGGAAAAGTTCCGGTTCTGATAGAGAGGTTGCAAATATGAGTGATGACTGATACAAGAGCGCAGAGTGAATTTTTAATAATTTTGGCAGAAATACCGTCCCAACCAGTGGCGCAATCACGAAGATTTTTGATTATTTTGACGATATCCATATCTACAACCTCATTAATTACAAGAGAATTGGATGAGGTGGCCTGCTGAGGACATTGTAATGAGGGTGTGACGGGGCCGGCAGTAGTAGCCAAGGTTTTGCCGATGCTAGCGAAAAACTTGTTAATTGAATTGACCGATGTTAGAGGCGAGTTAGATAACTGTAAAAGGTCATTTGCTGGCGGAGCGGTGCGTCTGGTCTGAGTTATATTTTTAATCAGTTTCCAAGTTGCCTTTGCGTTATTTTTACATTTTTCGAATTCACTGCGCTCGTATTCCCTTTTTAATTTACGTAGTAATCTATTACAGAAATTGCGATATCTAGAGTAAATCTGTTTTTGCGTTATGTTGTCTGGTGACTTTTTGACCTTTTTATGAAGCTTGTCTCTATTTCTTATGCATCGTAACAAACCAGGAGTGATCCATGGCTTAATTGTTCTATCTCTATTACGAATTTTCACTGCCTTAGTATACTTTTTAATAATTGAGGAGAGAGCATTCACCAGTTCATTTGTAGCGACATTGGCGTCAGTAGTAGATAAAATTGGTGAAAAATCACTCGAGTCAATTTCTTGACGAATTGCATTGTAATCAATCTGAGTGGTCATATCGCTGGCTTTGGGACCTAGCGCCTGGGTTTCGAAACAGAGCATTACTGGCGCATGATCGGTAATAAACGATTCGATGACAATAGCCGTCGTAGGTACATTTGAGCGGAGGAATATGTGGTCAAGGCAATTATTATATCTGGTTGGATACAAATGGGCAGGTAGTAGACCGTGGAGGGCCATGAAAGTGAGGTATTCGGATGAGCGAGTGTCAGTATTATTTGTTTTTATGTCAATGTTTAGATCGCCAACAACAGCAATTTTATTGCATGAGCTAAGAGATAGTAAAACCTCATTTAAGCTACTTGTAAAATTGTCTAAATGTCTAATAGAAGGAGACCGGTAGATTGCTATTATGGCGGTGGAATTGTTTATTTTGCAGACAAGACAGTTCGCATCCGTAAACTTTGGTTCAGACATTTTGCAGTTCAGCGAATCTCTAGATACAAACATAATGATAAATAAATATCTTGAGACATCTTAATACATGCTATTATGTTGACAATTCAAAAAGTGCTTGTTACTATTCGTATTACAGTGCTTATTACTTGAATAAAGAATAGTTTGATCTTAACTTTGTCTTTGAAATATTTAAGAGATTGATACAACAAGATGCGGCATGATTACAAAATTCAAATAATTGAATTATTTTATCAGCGCTCGAAGATACACGTAGTTGATATAGCTTACATTTGAAATGATTAACATTTGAGAACTACATAAAAATTCTAAGACTAAATTCCTAGACCCGATATAAATACCGAGTACCTATATTTTAACAGGCAGAAGTACGAGCTATGTATAAGCTATGGCTCTATCTAGAGGAATTTTTCATCAAGTGCAGTTTTAAACTGTACCTACGGCGTGTACCTGTCGGCTTCAGTTCGTAATTAAAAGTGTTTTCTTTGAAAATAAGCCCTTATTTATGTTACTTTAACTTATACTTTTCGTCGAGCAATTCTTGGATTTACAAGCCATACAAGGTACCCGTAAAATAAGTGCATTCGCGTTGTCTGTGAGGTTCTGGGACTCAGAATATATGTCCCCTACGAGATTTTTAAAAGTTTCAGAAAAGACGAAATTTTACTTCTGAAACATAAACTTATTTAAAATATCCTTTTTAGTACAGGCGGTGCCTTTTTTGGCTCTAGTGCGAGAAGTGTGTCATTTTTCGTCAGGTCCAAAACTTCGGAGGGCCATCTGCACTAAAAAACGTCGTACGAGACACGTGCAAAACCGAAATTCGTAACTCGTGTCGATTTAAAACACTCCCTATCGATATCGGTCGTGTTTTAAAGCATCGCCACTCGTCTCGAATTTCATGTTTTCGCACTAGTACCGTAATGTACTTTATGGGGTTTATTCCTCTTCCCAAAACTGCACTGCTATGCTATTCTCTTATTCACACATTCGACACTGCGTTCGTCAACGAGTTCGACGACGAGACAGCCTTCACTTCGACGTAGAGTGCAACGCTGCGAAAAACGGTATTCACTAACATAGAACAGCTCGTCGTCGAACTATAGGCGGTAACTCTCGACGCAGTGTAGTTCCAGCTTACGCCGCATTCGTCGCCGAGCGCTAGTGTCGTTTAAAGTGCATTAGTGAATACCATTTTTAGGCTCGACGCTGCCGCAGCACTGTTAGCAAGGCGGTTTCCTTAGTAAATAACACTGCTGGTAGCTTTGATGCAGTTGTTTTTTGGCCACCCTATATTTAGATAGATATATGTATCTATTTATACTTGTATATACAGGGTGGAAAAAGATTTTGGGTCAGTGAGGGCAGCTACCAGATCCCGTGTAGCTACGCAAAAATGGTCTTAGAAGACCTTCCCGCGATTTTCAATCAAAGAAGATTAGCGATTCAGATTTTGGAAAAAGTATACAGGGTACGAGGAAATGGTCATTTTTGAGAAACTTATTTTTTGATGCCAATCGATCCTGTTTCTGTTCAGGATCAAAAGCTTGTATGGGACCAAAAAAAATTTTTCGGCTAGAAAAGCCACAAATCGAGATTTTAAATTCTCATACAAATAGTATGGAAAATTAAAAAATATATTTCACCCTTATTTTTTTATGCCTATCGATTCCATCCGTACCCAGTACCAATAGTTTCCTACGGGTCAACTTATGGCAATGTCCAAAAAATGCAAAATTTCAAGAAAACCGTTTTCATAATTTTGCTATGAAAAAAAAAGTGAAACCTTAATTACTTTATCTGTCACGATAACTAGTCGTCCTATGCTAAATGATAATAATAATACTGTATGAAATCATTAGCAACATTAATTAGCGTCACAGATAATTTTCACTTTGTTCCCATAGTAAATGTATGAAAATAGTTTTTTTTATTTTTGTTTTTTTTTTTACGTTGCCGTAAGTTGACCCCTAGAAAACTATTGGTACTGGATAGGAATGGAATCGATTGGCATAAAAAAATTAAGCGTGAAAAAATAATTTTAATTTTCATACAATTTGTATGGGAATTTTAAATCCAGATTTGCGGCTTTTCTAGCCGAAAATTTTTTTTGGTCCCATACAAGCTTTTGATCCTGAACAGAAACAGGATCGATTGGCATCAAAAAAAAAGTTTGTCAAAAATGACCATTTCCTCGCACCCTGTATACTTTTTCCAAAATCTGAAAACGCTAATCTTCTTTAATTGAAAATCGCGGGAAGGTCTTCTAAGACCATTTTCACGTAGCTACACGGGATCTGATAGCTGCCCTCACTGACCCAAAATCTTTTTCCATCCTGTATAGTAACATATATTGACTTATATGGGAGATCTTGGTGATCTTAATGAGTTCGATGAAAATTACTGTTTAGTCTTTTAGTTCGTTTGTCACAAGACGTGTTATCGAGTTATCACACAAGTACTTTACTATGAACATATCTATAATATGTAGGTATGTATCTATTACGTACATAAAATGTTTAAAAAAATGTTCCTTTGGTACCTGTCCTGTTACGGGAATTTAAATTATGCTAAAAGAGGCAAATTGAATTAATGCAGGTGAAATTTGCTTATGAAAATAATAAATTTGCCAAATGGCGAACCGTTTATACGAAAATAGGAATTACATTTTAGAAGTAAAATTTAAGTAATGTCGGTTTCATTCATGGCCTAAATGTAAAATGTACCTACTCAATTGTAGCTTTTAATGATTTTGACGTGAATGTTCGTCGCTAAATATGTATTTATAGCTTTTATCAGGTAACTGTTAGATTTCTACATACGTTTATTTCATGTAGCAAATTTCGAATAAACATCAACATAATATATATTCAAAATGAACTCATTAATTGCATATTTAACCGTTGCGCAAGTCACTCCCATGCTAATTCGATGCAAGCCTGCTCATAGTGCTCATAATATTCACTGGTTTGGAATAACTAATAACAAATAGTATCTGTATTAGATAACTATTCATAGCCCATAATTGTAGGTATTAAAATAAACGTAAACACAATCTACCCTCAAATGAAAACATGACATAAATAAAATATGTTAAAGTCCGATCGTTTAGTAACAAAGTCAGGTATTTTTGTATTTGATCGGTTAACCAATAAATATTATAAATATACTCTCTCGGTCAGGTCAGGTGGAATTTCTCATAGAAAAGAATGCAATTCACTTTCATACAAAATGAATTTCACTTTCCTATAACTCCCGCGAGAAATGGCGGACTTGGAAAGCAAGTGTAACGAAAAAGTATTACCAAGGCTGAATCTGTTACCTTCATGTTGTGCAGTGTAAATACGGCCAGAGACGCCACAGCAGTCTCAATTTGGATTGTTGTACCCACACGATTTTAAATAATAATCATTAATTCCTGTGATGCTACATACACATCGTGATCGTGATTTAAAATATCTTCAGTTAATCTGCTTTTTAAATATTCGTAAAATGGCGGGACTGTGGTACGACCATATGTACCTACTATATTATGTAGTCATAATCATGTGTCAATGGCAACTAGGTATATTATACGTTTCTATACTAACACCAACAACACATTGTCAGTAGGCAGATAAGGGGTATAAAATTCGTTCACATTGACGAGCTAGCGTCACGTCAGCAGATACAGGGTTATTATTCAAAAGCCTTATTGCGAAAATTCTTCCAGCAAACCACTTTACTACTATCTCATAATATGCTAGTTAATACGGAGCTAGAGGCCAAGTTATCTTAGAACCAAGCTCACAGTTCATATAGTTTATGAATATCTTAGTTGGGATTTATCGAGATAGCAACGCAAGTCTCCGTTTTACGCCTCACACGCCACTGCTTCGGCATCAGGGAATCAAATAACCATTAATTACAACCGTTACGAATGCTCAGATGTAATGAGACTGTATATATTAATACTCGTAAGATCTATGTTCATCAGGTAAAGCCGTTATGATTAACCGGTTAGAACAATGATTTTGGTGGCAATGTTTGTGGTACACCTGTTACCTGGTTTTCGCCAGTTCACTTTTAATGAGCAGTCGCAAAGAAGTAGTATAAAAATTATTGAGTGAGTAATTCTTTATCAACATTTCGTAAAGTCGACGTCAAAGATATCATTACGGTTTATGCGCTAAGGCAATAAAGTCGTGTTAATATATTTTTGGCACGTAAACCGTAATGATATTTTTGACGTCGACTGTACACAATTATTAGTGCTAAATGCATGAATTTCCGTTTCCCTGTTTTATTATAAACTTTTTTGCAATGATAATTAAATTGTTTCTTCTTAATTAAGGTTTTATAGATTGTGGCGTTTCTTTAGTATACGAAATAGCAAACCAAAGTATTGATAATCATCAAAAAAATTGTAATAAAATAGAAAAATTCTTTGAGAATCGCTCCATTATTTATAATACCCGGGTACTTAGGTACTTTTATATAAGTCGCCATTTCACACAGAAACTCGAAAAACTTTCTCAAAGAATTCATTAGCACCTATTTGCCAAATACACAAAACTGCCTTCAGTCTGCGCTGCAGTGGAGGAAGTAAGACGTCGTTAATTTCCATTTGAAATTCAAATGACTACATTCAAAACGGGAAATCACGTGACGGCAAACCACCGATTACATAAATTTGGAATATAGGCAAAAACACCTCTCTTCACAAACATAAAAATATAGGACGAATTTAGCATCAATATCAGTCCGTTGCGTACAAATGAGTTTCTGGGAACTTAAGTACGAAAATGTCGTTTTGTATTACCGGTAACTTTTCGGTGAGGAAAACCTCGTGAGTAGGATTGGGCTTAATCCCAACTAGACCTAGTTTCCTTTCTGAATTAAATGTCAAGTGGCAATAACATCTTTGTCAATAATATTATTTAGAAGTACTCGTATTGTATCAGCGCTAGTTGTCGGGATCTGTCCATCCCGCTCATACACCTGAAGGCCTACCGCGAAAAACGATCGACGTGTTGCGTCCCTGTCACACTTGCGTTCGAATTTACAAGAGCGAGAGGGAAGCAACACTTCGGTCGTGGTTCGCGGTCGGTCGTCTGTATTGTTACAAGCGATAAGGAACGAAAGTGAGTTACGCAGTCGATATGGTTACAATCACGGCGCCAGGAGCCGTACCATGATGCTCAGCCAAGTTGCCAATCGTTAGCGCTTAGTAGCTTATCGTAGTTTTCCCTCTCTGTCACTCTTTCATATTAGTGCGACAAAGACAGTTAGCTGCCTTTCGCTTACGATTGACGATTAATCGCAAACGATTGGCATCTTGGCTAAGCACCCATAAGTTGACAAGTAACGATACGTTGTAGGTAATGTGACCAATACCTACTCTTGGGGACTCACTGAAACTATCAGTCGCTTTGTCCTTTTTGCCTTCGGAGAGTCCATCTTGTATAAATAGACCCGAGAGAACAAGCATGTGGCATTCCTGGATCGGCCAAAAACTATAACCGCTCACCTACAGGCGCGCTGTATGCCAGTTTGCCACCGACGTGGTATAATAGTACATTACGATACAAGTGCGAAAAAAATTAAGTTCGAATCGAGTGGAGATAAATTAAGTTACGAATTTCGTTTTCGCACCAGTATCGTACGACGTTTTTCAGTACATATGGCCTTCCGAAGATTTCGACTTGACGTAAAATAAACCATTACTCGCACTAGCGCGTAAAAAAAGCGCCATGTTTTTTTCGTGTCTGAATAGGCCCCTGGCAGCAAACGGGTGGTTTTGCACGTGAGATTGAGCCAGTGCCGTCGCATCGGAAATTGGATTTTATAAGCTTTAAAGACAAATTTATCTCTGTCATACTGGATTCTGGCCAAACTAATAGCGAGATGCACGTACGTAATTCGTATTTTTGATGATTCATTTCGTCGAGATTTCTACCGCAGTCCGTATTATTAGTTTTCTTATTTATGAGCACTTTTATTAATAACTATATCTATGAACATACTAAGCTCACGTGTAATTCTGACTATTAAAATGTATTTATTCTTTTCTTTATAATATACCTAAATCTATAATGCTACATTACGACACAAGTGTGAAAAACATGAAATTTGAAACGAGTGGCGATGTTTTAAAACACGACCGACACTCCCTAGTGTTTTAAATCGACACGAGTTACGAATTTCGTTTTTGCACGTGTTTCGTACGACTTTTTTTAATGGCCCTCCGAAGTTTTGGACCTGACGTAAAATGACACACTTCTCGCGCTAGGCTAGAGCCTAAAAAAGGCACCATTTGTACTAAAAAATATATTTTTTTATGTAGGTAAAACTTATGAAGTAGACCTACACAAAAAAGTCATTATCAAAAACAATAAATAGTACGTAATGAAGTAAGTATCATGGTCGCCATTTTCTGTAGGTACCGAATAACATGACCACTAACTATAAGCCCCAACACGGTTTATTCTACAGTCATCTTCATTACTCCTCGTCCAAACTTAGCCGCATCCATCGACTGAGGGCGAGCCACTCTGCGAAACGAGTGGGCGCACGCTATTCTTTACTCAGCATCACAATGGGGAATATAAGATAAACGTGTGAAAGGGAATAAAGCGCTTATTTCTATCAAAAACGTATTTCTCTAATCACGTGTTAATTGAAATGACGTAGCAGAGTTCAAGTTGTTTTCAAATCTCCAACTTAGTTATATATGTACCTAGTTTATGTTGGAGTGTAGGTATGTATCTAGGTACACTGATAATGAGGACGTGTCCTGTTACCCAACCATTGAAGAGAAAAGGGTAGGTACGATTCTCATGTGAATGAACCTAAATACAAAATGTTCTAAACAAAGAATATGACTGTACTTTTTTTTCTATTTTTAAACTTTTTTTGTCTATTTATATAAATAAAATGGATCGTTAAATCTCTTGGCTAACTTAAAACTCGGGAACTTCTAGAACTTAGAACAACCGTTACGAACGATTAGACCTTGCAGTACAGGGCCAGTTTTAAAGAAAATAATTATGTCACCGTTTGCTTAATATATTTGGATCAGATAGTTTTAAATAAATTACTAAATATGTAATACCTACCTAAAAGTCGCCTCCAAAATTAGGCGAACTAACTTGACAGTTCAATGCACGCCAATGTTGCCACAAATTTGCTAGTGTTGTTCATATCGACATTTAAAAATTAAATTCAAACCAGATAATTAGTCAAATTGCATTATTAATATAAAATTATACCAATAGTGTTATAAAGAAATAATAATTTAAGGAACATACAAATAAAATGATCAAAAATCGATTTGGACATTGGTAAAAACGCTGTCGGCCATTTTGTTTTGTTGACACTTGACAGTATGACTGCGTATGATAGTTCAAGTTCATTCGAAATCGAATTCCGCCATCGGATCGGTCTGTTGAGTCTGTTCCGTTACATTGTTTTTGTGTGAATCTTTCCTTACGTTGTCAAGTTGTGTTAATAATTCAAATTACGTTACCTTTTTGACACATAATTTTTATGACAAGGGTAGCGGTGTAACGAAAACTGTATGACAGTTATTCTTATTTGCATTCGTATTTGCGAATGTTCAAAATGGGATATTCGTTACACCCCTAGACAAGAGCGAGGAAGATACGTTAATATACTTACATGTCCTAAAAAAGGCCGTACAAGTTTATATCGATATTTCCGTATCGACATTACCTATCACTATTTATTTTTTCCTATGTCTGGTATCATTATTAGCTGTCAGTTTAGTTCGCCTAATTATGGAGGCGACTTTAACAATTAAAACAACGACCTTTCGAAACACTTGCTTGTAAGGATCAAATTCCTCTAAGAGATAATCATCATAAATAAATAAAGTTTTTAGTTTTTTGTATCCTACATTTAGACGCAGTTTAATTACCACCAATAAAATGTGGTTATCCACTATATTATTAGCCAACGAAAATCAAAACAAACAAGTATACTTAAGTATATAAGTCACGTAGATAGGCCATATTCCGATATTCCTCTGACGAGTAACAATGCAATTGTAAATGTCTTAGACACGGCAACGCTTGACCTAAATGGTTTCTCCGTCACGTCAACTTGTTCCAATTGCCGCCATCGCGAAGGTTACTGGCGTACCATCTTCCTAGCATTTTCCCGGCATGTACTACGCCTTAGGATGATGGGGTCTGCTTGTTAACCACATGTGTATAAACATATATATAAATCCTGAGGCAGCGATTAAGTTAATATTATTTTTAACTCTACTGTAACTCAATCAAAATTCATGATTTATATCGGGCAAAATTATTTTTGCTTAGATTGCTATTGCTATTTGCAAATGTAGAATTCTTCCTCGGTTGTAACATTTATTTTAATATTTATTTCAATAAGCTTAGTTATTGTTCGAATATTTACCATAATACCCACTCAAAAGGGTTTTTACCGCGCGCGCGAACAATTGTATATTCTCAGCTCCTGCTACAATAGGATTCGAATAAGTATTTTCATAGCATTGAACATAATATTTTCTAGACGACCTTTAACCTACTCGCAGTAGGTGCCCGGATTCAGTGAACTGACTAGTTTTATGCTTCGTTTCATTTATTACGAGTTTATATCTATAGGTAACCCATTTATGCAAATTTTATTTGTAGTATTTCAAACTCGATTTTACAAGTAGGTATACAACACATATTATAATACCGTACTCGTATAATACTACAAAATTACAAGTTGATATGAATTCATTTTTATGATACGAATATCGTTTACTTAAAATTTACGAGAACTATGATAGTTAGCATAATTTTATTAGGTTGTTTGATGCCACACCATTGCAAATTTGTTAGAGTGTACGTGTAGATATTTATGAGATTTAGCCTGTGAGATATCTGGATGCTTAGACAAGTTGCCAATCGCTAACGCGTAGTAGCGTATCGTAGTCTTCCCTCTCTGTCACTCTTTCATATTAGTGCGACAAAGACAGGTAGCTGGCTTTCGTTTACGATTGACGATTAATCGTTAGTGATTGGCAACTTGTCTAAGCACCCTGACCGTCATAGTTGAAACGACAATCGGAATTTTAGTTACTAAATAAACACTCGCCAGCAAAGCCTGCAAGGCTCAACTCTGAGAGTGAGAATGCATTTGTTAGAATTTGTTCTTAGTTATTCCTAAACCTAGTTCATACATGCATATTTTTGAAAATTTATTGAAAAAGTTTTAATAATCACACAATTATAATTTATTGGCGCAGACCTTAATAGTTATAAAATAATTACAGTTGAGCTATAAAAGCCAATAATTAAGTTTTAAATTCGATCGATGTCCTTTGTCCACGTTTGCGTAAAGTGGCGTGATTCCTCATCGTGTAATGGACTTTGATTGTACCCGAGAATCCAACCCATCAATTAATTACTTAACTCTTTCATTCACGGCTGTACAGTACAGTTCAAAGGCATTATAAATTGAAATTTCGAGGTACTGGTAACATTTTATTTCTGTTATCAACTAATCTACGCTTAGCTTACATAATTGTTTTAAAATTAGTAAACTATCCATATACCTTTCCGTCCCTTTCAAGTACCAATTAAAGGCCACACAACAGAAAGCACCGCATATTGCTATGTTTGAATAGCTTTGGGTGTTATGTTCGATGAATAGTTGGAGCGATCGCTTCGATTTGCAGCTATTCAGTGACAAGATCCGTTTCGCTAGTTTCAGCGTCAGATTGGTACGTGCCCCTGCCTTGCGGTCACCTGACACGCACGAGCTCTTCCAAATATATATTCAGACGTATTTCCTAGAAGGCATTACTCATGTATTTTACCTATGTGAATGTTTATGGGATTTAAATGAAAACGTGTTACGTTTGCTTGAAACTAATTTCGTGACAACAAACTAGCACCGATCCGCGAAAACCAATCAGTAAATTAGTTTAAACTGGTTCTAACCAGCCGAAATTATCTTACAATTAGGTTTCAAAGCACACTATTGACATTTGAGCGTAAAAAATACTAGTTTAAACAATTTCCCAACTAAGGAGTTTCTGAAAGCTTCTTTACTCGAAACTCGTTTTCATTGCGGTGTGTCCCGAAACTAGTGTTATCAAGAGAAAGCGTGTTTTCAGTGTTCACTAATACATAATGACTTTTCGTGGTGATATACATTAATCTTGCTGTCATATTCAAGTGGTTATGACATGATCGTAAAAAAAGCTGTTCTGGAAGGAGTGAACACAATCAAGGATGAAAATGAATTGTATTACAAGGTATTTGATAAATTAATATAATTATGTTACTTGCCGATGATTACGTATATTATTACACTATCTAATGTGGCCAACTAGCTTGTCAGTAGAAAAAGGTGGCATATTCAAAGTTTCCATGGGCAGCCTTTTTCTACTGGCAAGTTGGTTGTCCAGTCCAGTGCATAGTTTATATATTTGTCATAATATTATCTGCTTACTTCACATTCACCCCATAACCTGTAAAAATTGATCTTGTTTTGAACCTATGTAAATTAATTAATTATTGAGGTGAGTGTGCATTTAAAAAAACCTTACGTGTGTGGCATCAAAAAACTGACACTGCAACTGAATCTATCAATATTGGACTAGCGAACTTGGATCAATAGAAAGCTAAGCCAAACCAACTCTTTGGCGACCCTAATCCCATCCTATTAGCTATTCTTGCATTCAATATGACCCTCGGTATTACGGCACCCGAGTACGGACACATCGGGCGATAACAACGGCTAAAGCAAGTCCCTTTGACGATGATAAGAAAAAGGTACGAAAAATATATCTGATCTGAAGAAACGAAAGTTTGCTCCTTTCATGTCAAAATGGACAACAAAAGAATACAGATAACTGGGGAAACTTGTAGCGGATATTGGAAAATAACCTTTAATTCTACCGATAGAATTACAGCCCTCATAACTCACGTCACGGCGAACCGTGGTTTTAATCAAACCTAAAGTTTAGGCTCGGCAGTAATCCACTAATGTAAGGATGAGAAACTTGGTCGGTGAGTGCCGCAGCCGTGAGGCCGGAACGGAATAACAAAGCCTTTTTAAGACAAATTCATTTTCGAGTCTTGATTAACGATACAATTGTCACGTACGCCATTACGGCGGGAAAAATATTTCTGCCCCGAATTAATTTCTTAGGGAAGTTACATTGACGTCGGAAGCTAAATTTTTGCAGCGAGGAATATCGTTACATTCGTATCGAATAATAAAGAATATTTTGTATTGTCTAAATTTGAATTTCTTTCAATATACCTACATGAAACGCTGCCGAGGAACCGATTGTTTGCAAAATCATAAAATATTAAATAATACCATTATCTAATATCTAATGTCTGGCACTCACAGCAAAGCATGTTTAAATTTTTACAAGATAATTTCAAATGTAAAAATGATATTGATAATTTAAAAAGTATTTTTTTGAAACAACTCAAATTGTTTAAATTTCTGAGTTGTGTTTTTTTAAACAGAAACCCTACCTACTATGTATATACATTTTTAATTTTAAATGTCACATACCAAAGAAAAAATACCAAGTTTACCCACGTCCTTAGCTTTTGCGGCTGAAGCCCTAAATATAATTACGACTAAAGAATTCTTACTGTAATAACGATGAAACAGGAAAGATCAATTAACTTTGAAATTATCTTTAAAAAAAGTGTAAAATGAAGATGAACTTTGGACTTCCAAACGGAGTGCAAGATAAATAGGTAAATAAGGATTAAGTAATTGTCATTTTCAGACATTGGATTCCGTGGGGCGAATTCTCTTGACAGCTAGGGACTTCCTATACCGATAAACTCATTTATCGATACTAGTTCTACACACTAGTCACCGCCCCTAACATTGTATGTATTGTATTTTTTGTAACTATGTATTGGTCAGAAGACAAGTATGAAAGTCACACTTACTATATTTAATCATTTTATATGTTTGAGTGAAAATAAATAATGCGTATTAAAAAAATAATAGACTTGTTTAGAAAGCAACCTGAAGTAATTTAGCATGGGTTTAAGTTTCAACAATAAAAGATGGGACAGTTATGAAGAAATTCATTGTGACGAGTAAATTTTTAAAAACGTTTGCAATAAGAATGAGAACATTTTGTTGTTATTTTATTGCTTGTACTCTAAAAAAATATTTTATAAGCAAACCTTTGTGTGATCACTAGTATTTAAAACTAATATCGATAGATGAATTTATCGATATAGGAAGTCCCTAGCTGTCAAGAAGATTTGCCCCAAGGAATCCAATGTCTGGTCATTTTTATGTTTTTTGTTTATATTCCTGCTAACCACCTATCGGTTTTTGGGCAGCTTTTTATTAACATTTTATAATGAAAATTTCAATCAACCCTGTTGATCAACATGTCTTATAAACACAAATAAAATTTACCTAGATAATAAGTGCCAATTATCTCGTACTGTGTAAATACCTTGTAAATATAATATGTACTATACATTAAGGTGCGGTTAAACTAAAAGAGCATTCGCTGTTCTAACCTCCCACTCTACGAAATTCGATCGGTACACAAAACGTGATTGGTTGATTTCGTAGAACGGGCGCTAGAACAGCGAATGCTCTTTTGGTTTAAACGCACCTTTACAGAACGTATGTTCGAGACATAAGGATCAACATCTTTAACATATTTTCAGAGACTACCTAAATACGAACCGATAGCCCTCGAGAAGCACGTATAAAGAACACTTTGTGAACGTTTCAACCCGCTTTTCCCGGCTAAGTTTTTAATCCGAGCTCGGCAGAGAAGACTGACCGCATGTGAAGAAAGTGGACTTTGAGTGGGTATCTACTTACGCTTCATTTTGGTCTGTGCCTTTGCGGAAACGCAAAAGCGGAATTTATTTTATCTGCAATTCCTTTTTAGGACAAAGAGCCTACATCGATCTGTATTTAACTACGTATGTTGGCACTCTTACTAAACTGGATGTCTAGCTACTAACATGCTCTGGGGGGCTATCATGATCTCTTAAATGCGATTCAGTTTAGGTTCGGCTTGTCTGTTTTTGACAGTTGTTGTATGGAACTGACATATCGCGAATATCGCGATTCAATTTAGGTCCTAAACTGAATCGAATTAGTAGATCGTGGTAGCCCCCTAGTAGCTATTTAGTAGTAATAGTAATACGTCACCTTGGGTCTGAATTGGTTGTGTTCGATTATTTTTTCAATGGATGTAATGGACATAATGGACTCTACATGTGGGTTTTAATGTTCAAAATTATAAAATGTGGAACTTGAATTGGAGGTTTATCCACTATATGAAACAATGTACCTTTGTGATCTGCAGAAGATAGCGCAGTAACTCGGCTATAGTGGCTCCTCACCGTTGGCCGAACTTACCTTCAGCAAAGGTTTACCGTCAACCAACTCCAGCGAGATGTAAATATTCGTGCTTCTTCCAACGGATCTCCATTCCTCGAAGTTCACACACAATTTAAAGCAAAATTGTATGTACCTATTTTTACACACAACGAAATGACATTTTTTTAAGGACAGGGAGTACGCGCTATGGTGCCGCTCTTTACGGATAACACAATCACGATTACGATCATTACACGGAAAATTATTTTACTCTAACTTTGATTAAATTCATACAATCATTTATAGTTGAATTTGTAAAATTAAAAGGTCTACCCTTTTTTATTAGGTACTGTTGAGTATATTTGAGTACAATATGTACATAAAACTAGGTACTTTAAATTAAACATATTTCGATAGTCTTAAGCCTCAATGACTTTAATTTGATAGTTTATTGCTTATTCGTCGTCCTCATCCGAAGATGTTGTGTCATCACCATCACTCTCCACCGACATACCTACTTTATAACAAACCCTTCTACTGCATTATCAAATTTGTGGTCTAATCGCATCATTTTTTTCTTCACATTTAACAACATGAATAATGCATGAAGTTTCAGCATTTATTTTGGAAAATGCATCCGGCACAATTTTTTTTATAGAGGCCGTTTTTAAATCTTTATTCTTGCTGGATACATGGCCCTTATCAACTCTATATATTATAAAGACTGACAAAAGACGAGAAAAATAGCGTAATACGGTTGACAATGGAGATAGCTAAAAAACCGAGCCGTTAGTTTCGAATGTTTACTTCTTTAGGTTTTTATTAGCTAAATTAAGAAATTTAAAGTAACACAGACGAAAATAAATCCTTTTAGAATAAATATATTACGGTAAGTATTAATTAAACATAGATATCGAAAATACTGGTGTAATTAAAATTTTAGTAACGAACATAATAGTGTTAGTATTTTTAATGCCTGTTTTAGATAGTATGACCTTTGAGGCATAAAATGTTGTATAGAAAAGACCTCGTGCTTTCTGCTTTTGTGTTCTCTGTAATGCTAAAAAACTATAGAGGTACTAACCTTATTTATATTTATTGTTTTAAGTTCAATAAATAAATAAAATAAGACTTTAGCTTAAAACCTCTCTCAAGCATAAACACCATTACTAACATTTATTTGCGCAAGCCATCAATTTTACGATGAAAAGCGTGTGAGCGCAACGCTGGTGCCGGCGCCCGTCTCTTTAACTAAGAACTGGCGGAAAATTAAGGGGCACACCGGCCCGCGAGCTCCTGCCGACATTGCCCATTAACCTCATAATGGGTTAAATATGCTAAGGAGAGAGCTTGGGGAATAATAGTGGGCTGCTTGGCGGGATCCTCATACTTCGCGGCTCACACCTCTTCTAGATTACGCGTGTTTACTTCGCTATTTAGAGCGGCAAATTAACTATAGATAACGATGATGTTAGGTGCAGTATGTGTTTAGGAGTGCAATAAATACTACTTCAAAGCGACTATCTGCTTATTTAGAATGTATAATAGCAGAAACATTTCTGTTAATGACATTATGTGAATAATACTTTTATAACAGGCATAATAATACTTTTCAGTGTGTTTAGGCAGCAGGTACCAAGAAATAAGTATGGAATACTTTTAACACGAAATAAGAAATTGATCAAAGTAAACAATCATAGGTACTTAGCAACTTCTTCGGTATCTACATCTTATTATTTTCCCTAACTTGAAAAAGGTTTTATCCATACTCTAATGCTCCACCCACTCGTCACCGAAGCCATCGTGGTGAAAAGCAGATGATTTTTCGTTTGATGTTCGCTTATCCCTCACAGAACACATGGAACACGTTTCTTTGACGACGGATTTCATTAAAGACGGCGCCATTTAAATCCCTATATAATGGAATCCTTTAAGGTATCAATACGATCACAATAGGTATAACGATTATGTCGTGTTGTCGCGCGTTTGCATCTCTTCGGTATTTGGTTCTAGTTATTTAGCATTGAAACGAATAAGTACACGTAAACAATGTTTCTTGTATTTTCTCCAGTCTAAATACAATACTGACTGATTACCACTATTCATTGACTCTCTGTATAAACCTTGACGCGATCCTCTTGAAAGTGGAGTTTTTCTATATAGTACGGTCAAATCGTACATAATTTTACCTTAAACTCGCAAATCAAGTAGTATCGCTGCATTTTTGGTATGTTGTTTAGACACCACAGGGCAGTATAAAACCACATTTTGCAAGCAAAAACAAGTTGTGCTAGCTGGGTAGTACGTGAAAAACTGCGAAATTTATGGCCATTTTTTAGTTTCTGATTTTTATTTAAAAAACCTTACGTTTTTTGATATCATATGTAAATAAACGTTTAAAGACTAATAAATTTCCAACAAGTTGAGCTAACATGCATTACCGTAGGTCATATAGTTTCAGAGATTCGAGACTTTAAAAAGTACTCCTTTTTGTAAACTAGATAAAATTTTGTGTTTTGCTAACATTTTCGGCTTAATATCGCCTCACCTAATTATGCTACGAAAAACATGCGATAATGACCTTATAGCGCACTTAATATTCTTTAATTTAAGGGTAAAATTAGGTCAGTGAACTTTGTAGTTGAAAGTATAAACGCGAAATTCATAAGGCAGGAGGCCCGCTATCTAAATTTTTCATACAAATCGCAAGTCGAGTTGCAAAGCTGCAATTTTGGTTTATTATAAAGGCCTTATTGATATATACGAAAATGCATATTAAAAGAAAAACAAAAAAATAGTTTGAGCATAGGACGTAAAAAACGGAAAAAAAATCGGACTTTTTTTAGTTTTTGACGTTTAACTAAAAATCTATTATCTTTTTGATACTAATTGCTATAAAACTAAGAAAGAACATTAAATTTGAAAGGATTTGAGCTACGTTGCATCACCGTAAGTTATATACATTTTGAGATACGACATTTCATAAAGTGCCCTTTTATCAAAAATTAAACAAATTTTAGGTTACGTTAAAGCTATTCACTAAATATTGGCAAAACGTTCGCGCTAAGAAAAAAAAAAGTAATTGTAGATAACAACTACATTAAATTTGGAACAAATTGAGCCGATAACAATTACTGTAAGTCTTATAGTTGGGGGTATACGAGGCTTCAAAACATGCATTTATTTTCTTAACTTAATGAAGGGCACATTTTGAAATGTCGTATCTCTAAATCTATATAATTTAGGGTAATGCAAGGTAGCTCAAATCCTTTCAAATTTAATATTCTTTTTAAGTTTTGTAGCAATTAGTATCAAAAAGATAACAGTTTCTTAATTAAACGTCAAAAAGTACAAGAAGTCCAATAATTTTTCAGTTTTTTTCGTCTTATGCCGAAATTCCTTTTTTGTATTTCTTGTAATATACATTTTTGTACGTCCTTATAGGGCCTATATAATATACTAAAATTGCAGCTTTGCAACACGACTTGCGATTTGTATGAAAAACTTAGAT
>JALPQI010011151.1:0-49096 GCA_025490895.1 Thaumatotibia leucotreta | reverse complement strand
GTCATCCATTACGATGGCCGTGGATCTCTCTCGGGAACAGGCCTAAATACTGCCCCGAAATTAGAAATTCGTAAAATTCTAAATTCACGGTACGAAAATTGTAAATTTCGTAATTCTTTTAATTCGGATTACGAAGTTCGCGGTAGGGCTCCAGACGCTGGCCACTGGCGCGAAGCCACCCAACTGGAGCACAGCTACTTTTTATTCTAAATCGGTAAGTACTGAAATAATTACATAAACAGAAAACTTGTGTTATTGAAACTTTAGTAAGTAAAAAAAACTTACAGATGCGCCAGCTCGTGAGCGATGACGAAGGCGCTAGTGAGCCCCTCGTCCCTGACGATGGCCGCGGACCGTTCGCGGGAGCACACGCCGGCCACGGGCGCGAAGCCCGACGGCCCGCCGAGCGGCGCGCGGGTCAGCCATGCCGCCGCGTCCCAGCCGGCACGGTCTGTCATAGACAAAGATTAGCGTTTGGCGATTATCGCGTAGCGTGCACGTGCACGGAACTTGCAAGCGATAATATGACATCTACTATGACATTTCCTTCTCTACAACGCGCACGCCACGCACACGCGTATGTGCAATAATATGCTGCACACCCATCCGGTGTGGCTCGGCCATATTACTTATCTTGGAACCTAAAATTTCGATATATGGCTTGAATTGGTGTGGAGATGTAACTTACAAGTAGGTACCTACTTAAATTTTGTTTTCCGACTAACGAGTTACAATTACTTCAACTTACTACCTACATTATCACAGGAAGTTATTAGTACAAATGGATTTGATTCCAAAATATCCGGTCTTACTGTATCTAGGAAGTTGACAATAAATGAGAAGTTTTTTAGACTTTCTAAGTAGATACATTACCTACGTCGAAGATTCGTAATTTCTGAAGAGGTTTTTTTTACCGGCGTGACAGATAGATCATGCCATGTTCATGCTTAAATAGTATAAATGAGGTATATAGAACAGTTCCACGTGAGCATTAATAATAATTAATAAGTAATACGATTATATTGATCAGATCTAAATGTTTGATCGGAAGCACTAAGCGCAATACATAAATAGCATAACTAACAAGCGATCCGACTAAATATTAGCGAATAAAAGAAAACATTCAGAATAAACTTATACCGGGAAAGCGAACAGAAAACAAACATGATCGCAGTATTTTTACTAGTCGTATAACATTTTGCTCTTATTACTCGTACCAGTGGCTGCACCGACGAGTTTAGTTATGCAATAAAGATCAATTTATAGTGCCTCGGCGAATATCGATCTGACGGATATTGGTATTGCTGTAGAATGTGGATGGAACAGTTTATGGAAACGTGAAAAAATGTATGTTGAATATGTTTTTTAATTTAGCCTGGCCGCACGATTTCCGTATTAGGTTTTCGAATTGAATAAACCGTTCGGAAACCTGACAGCTTAGCGTTCATCATCATCATCAGCCTATGATAGTCCACTGCTGGACGTAGGCCTCTCCTATTAACTATGCGTATATACGCATTAGGAGGTAAATGCCCATAATCGCCACGCTGGGCAAGCGGATTGGCGATCGCAGTAATGTGTCCACTATGATGACGCTGCTGCCCATCATAATCTTTAATCAAATATGGTCAGTGACACTTCAATCCCTTAGTCGACTCTTACGACACCCGCAGGAGGAGTTAGGGTGGTGGCAAATGTATTCTTCTTTCTGCCATCACCACACGGCCAAGCGGCGGAACGGCGGCTTAGCGTTCACGTTCGGTTTTTCGCATTAGGTTTTTTTTCTGACAGTTCTTGAGAGAGCACGTATAGACATGGACTAGGAGGAATTGCTTTTAATAGTTTTAACCTTTTGGACACCAACGACCGATATATTGGCAGCACAGGTTCACCGCCAAGTACCGATATATAAGTCCTGGTCCACAGAGCAATATAAACCTACACGCACGTGCGTAAAGCTCAAATTAGATTTGTAATTTGTTTGACGTGGTGTCTGAGTGACAGCTTTCGTATTTGACGTGGCGGCAAAAAGTTTAAATGTGCTATTACTAGCGTTTAACAAGAAAAAAAATAATAAACTACGTAATGGCATAGGTACCCATAAATTTTCGGCGTGAGCCATGTTGATAATAATTAATAAAATTGATAATCGTCAATATGAGGTAATCGTCAATTCCAAACGGAATTCCGCAAACCGCCTTCAGGTTTTCGCAAACGGAACAGCTTGTGGAAATCGTGCGCGTGCGGCCAGCACAGGTAAGTTAGGTCTCGGCAGTCTTGGGGTAAATTTTCAATTGTTATTGTTGTTGGTATTCTTTTTCTCATTGTTGAAACAAATAAAAACAAGTGCCAGTGGGATTCAATCCGTAAGTTGAATAGTTTTCCAATTGCACATTGTTTGAATTTTGTTTTCAGACTTTATAGTCCTGCACCCTAAGCTGAAAAAATAGGCAACAAGATCCGCGTTGAATACCTACAGTAAAGTTCGATTGCGTATTTTTATAACTACCCCGCTAGTAAATATTATAATTATGTCTCTTGCGCTATCCTAATCAAAAAATTTGGTAAGTGATACAATGACACTGATATAATTATTATACTTAGGTAACATGCTTGTTATCTTGGGTACAAAAGCTGCCTGAAATATAGAGTTGATAAGTCGTACGATGAAATTTTTTTAATATTCCCCTATAAAGTTGTTTTTCATTTGTATCAGAACTTTAAATACAGATCTATTTGAGGAATTTCTTCGCTCTGCAGAGTTCTAAATATATTTGTTTTATTCTAAGTTTATTTCCGACATTAATATTAATATCTGGCCGTTGCAAATTCAAGAGGGAGTTTACCACTAAGTCCAACTTTCGTATTAATATTGTTTTGTTTAAATAAAGTTTTATTCAGACAACTTTGCGACTGATCTAGATCGTTCACATGTGTACGCCATAATTATTGTATTATCCATTTAATTTTAAATCGTGTTAGCATAGTTTAGTTTTAATAAATTTTTATTCAGACAACTTTGCGACTGATCTAAATGTGCTCATATTTGTACGACATAATTATTATGTTATATATTTAATTTTAAATCGTGGCAGCATTAACTAGTAGGTACCTATCTCAAATCTCAACTGCTACTACCATGTGAGCCTCTTTTAAACTATACCCACATACAGTACAATTTGAAAATTATAAATTTTATCTGAATCGCAAAAGAAAGGACAGCTTTTGCCAATCTGTTGGTTACTCTTTAGCTACGAATAAATAAAACCTGGAAGCCGCACGCCATACTAAATTGCCTTTCAAAAACGGTTGTGAATTTTAGTTGACTAGTGTCACCCCCTCTTCAATACACCACGGTAATGAATTTCAATATGAAATTATCAACCTATAAAAACTTAAACCGCCATTTAAAAATAGTTGTGATTGGTGCATTCAAATTTTGATTGGCTATATTCTATAAACATTTGTCGAAGATGTTGCGCCGAAATATGCGCGGTGTTAAGAAAAGCACTATGTCCTGCCCATCTTGACACAATTGAACAATTGTTTTTGTGGTCATTTTTGTACTGGCGTTAGACGTCCATGTTACATGGTCGCAGTTCTTTAGATAGTTATGTTGGGTTGCTTATGTTTTAAGGTTCTGCTATGATCTATAATTATCAATTAAGTTGTGTTGTCGATTGATTTACAATAACAGTGGGTATTTTAGTTAATATGTACATTAAATCGCCTTAAAAAGGTAGGTTGGTATTTTAAGTCTCATAATAAATACCTATATATTGGCCTCACCTGGCGGTAAATTCATTAGATGTTTGTAGTTCCATTTGTTGACAGCTTCAAGTGTCTTCTTGACGTTCCCGTACTTGACTACAGGATCGTTCTCCAGGTAAAGCTGGTTGATTACGAGCGTCATGTTCGAACTAACCGACGGATCGTTGAAGATAGCACTGACCTAAAACGTTATACTAACAATAAAATTAAAGAAAAAAAAACCTTTTTAAAAACAAGCTTTTATTATTTGTTTATAAAATGAACTAAAAAGTTAAAAATAAATTAACTCTAAAAAGAAATATAACACTTTGTAACTTGATTGTAACCTTTAACGACAAATAAGCGTCTTCGTCTAGGACAAAATAAGTCCATATTGTACAAATTTATTTAATTTTAACACTAAAACTTTTCACCATTCATAATTTTTCAATCTCGTCCCCCTCTTTATCATAGTGCCCATTTATAAATGAAAGCGTGTTACATTGTGATAGCTTGAGGAAAATGTTGTGTTGTATTAAATGTAACACGCTTTCATTTATAAATGGGCACTATGATAAAGAGGGGGACGAAATTGAATAATTATGTATGGTGAAAAGTTTTAGTGTTAAAATTAAATAAATTTGTACAATATGGAATTATTTTGTCCTAGACGAAGACGCTTATTTGTCGTTAAAGGTTACAATCAAGTTACAAAGTGTTATATTTCTTTTTAGAGTTAATTTATTTTTAACTTTTTAGTTCATTTTATAAACAAATAATAAAAGCTTGTTTTTAAAAAGGTTTTTTTTTCTTTAATTTTATTTTTAACTTTTTAGTACCTCTATTTTTAATTCGAGATTTACTACGAGGTAGTTCGCAGCGCGTAGCAGCGTTATTCCGTTATGAAGTCCGTAGTTCGTTCACATGACATGTAATATGTACTGATTTAAATATCAATAATGTTGAAATTATGTAATCATTTGTTAGATATTTGTAACGTTTCTCATTCTATCCATTTCTTTTAATGCATCAACATTACAAGGTTTCTTCGACGTCAACTTGGAGCAGTCAAGTTCTTCGATTTGAAGACCTGCTAAAGACCTAACTGGGCTTAAAGCTACATAAGCTTGACCAGCAGCAAACTATTTGGAGCCTAGATATATAACAGCATGATCTACAGTAGTTCCCTGCATTTTATGCACAGTTGAAGCCCAAGACAAGACAATCGGGAGCATTCTTCTTTCAGCTGTGCCGTGATTAATATACCATTTAGCCCTCGGCACGTGCTCACCTTGGCATCCATCCAGTCAATCATATATAATTAATATGGGACGAAAGCAAGAGACTTGTCAAGACGAATCAAACGAGACCAAACTCGCCCAAGTAACAAAATTCTCCAGTAGTGTTACATTTAATACAACACAACATTTTCCTCAAGCTATCACAATGTAACACGCTTTCATTTATAAATGGGCACTATGATAAAGAGGGGGACGAAATTGAATAATTATGTATGGTGAAAAGTTTTAGTGTTAAAATTAAATAAATTTGTACAATATGGAATTATTTTGTCCTAGACGAAGACGCTTATTTGTCGTTAAAGGTTACAATCAAGTTACAAAGTGTTATATTTCTTTTTAGAGTTAATTTATTTTTAACATTTTAGTTCATTTTATAAACAAATAATAAAAGCTTGTTTTTAAAAAGGGTTTTTTATTCTTTAATTTTATTTTTAACTTTTTAGTACCTCTATTTTTAATTCGAGATTTACTACGAGGTAGTTCGCAGCGCGTAGCAGCGTTATTCCGTTATGAAGTCCGTAGTTCGTTCACATGACATGTAATATGTACTGATTTAAATATCAATAATGTTGAAATTATGTAATCATTTGTTAGATATTTGTAACGTTTCTCATTCTATCCATTTCTTTTAATGCATCAACATTACAAGGTTTCTTCGACGTCAACTTGGAGCAGTCAAGTTCTTCGATTTGAAGACCTGCTAAAGACCTAACTGGGCTTAAAGCTACATAAGCTTGACCAGCAGCAAACTCTTTGGAGCCTAGATATATAACAGCATGATCTACAGTAGTTCCCTGCATTTTATGCACAGTTGAAGCCCAAGACAAGACAATCGGGAGCATTCTTCTTTCAGCTGTGCCGTGATTAACATACCATTTAGCCCTCGGCACGTGCACACCTTGGCATCCATCCAGTCAATCATATATAATTAATATGGGACGAAAGCAAGAGACTTGTCAAGACGAATCAAACGAGACCAAACTCGCCCAAGTAACAAAATTCTCCTGTAGTGCAAAGTTTATAGGCTTACAGCACTAGTACCTCTCTCTTCATGGTTCTAGGTTTTACCACAAACCTGATAACAGGTTCCACGGAGTTTGTTTAGTTTTATAGTACATCTGTTCTTATAAGCTGACTAATAGCCGCGTATAGAAAGAAATTATAGACGCAGTAAAGGTTAAGAAGGCATATAAAAGTGGTGCAAAGGTGTAAATACACTTGAGAATACATACTCCAGTAAGTTTCGTATATAAAGTACGCGTATAAAATGGGCCCTTTTCCGTCGTTGAAAACTTTTACTAGCCTGTTATAGACTTGGCTCCGGAACCACTACAAAACCACATTTTGTTACTTGGGCGATGGGGTTAGTCAAAGTCAAGTCAAAGTCAAACTATTCTTTATTCAAGTAAGCTTATTAATAAGCACTTTCGAATCGTCTGACATTATCAAGAGAGAGAAAAAAAATCTACTACGGTTGCGTCGTTTAATTACGGAGTTCCTATGGCCACCTTCAGGCTCCATCATCAGACCCTGGTTACCATATAGTATCAAAGTACTCGTCAAGACTACTCCAATGAGCTCAAACTCGATAGGGTTGCATCGTTTAATTACGGAGTTCCTATGGCCACCTTCCGGCTCCAACATCAGACCCTGGTTACCATATTTTTTTTTATACCACGTCGGTGGCAAACAAGCATACGGCCCGCCTGATGGAAAGCAGTCACCGTAGCCTAAGGGCGCCTGCAACCCAAGGGGTGTCACATGCGCGTTGCCGACCCAATAAGAACTTGTACACTCCTCTTTTGAAGAACCCCATTACCGTAGTCAAACGGGAAAACCTCGGCAGGGAGCTCATTCCACAGACGGACCGTCCGCGGGAGGAAGTTCCTCTGAAACCGCACGGTGCGCGACTATTTAGGTTGCAAGGTGTGAGGATGAGCGCCCAGTCGATGGCGAGCGGTGCGATGATGAAAAGTGGACGTTGACATCATGTCGAACAGTTCTTCAGAGCACAACCCATTGTACAGACGATAGAACACACATAAGGAGACAAAGTCTCTCCTTAGACTTAAGGGTTCAATACCGCCTGTGAGTCTGGTATCGTCGACTATTCGGACAGCTCGTCTCTGAACCGAGTCAAAGGGTGCAAGCTGGTATACAGGTGCTCCTGCCCAGAGGTGACAGCAATACTCCATATGGGGTCTGACTTGCTACTTATATAACAGAGATCTTTGCCCCGGAGTAAAGTATCCCCTCGCTTTATTGAGCACACCGAGCTTTTTGGATGCCAGCGTAGCTTTTCCCTCTAGGTGACATATAGTATCAAAGTACTCGTCAAGACTAATCCAATGAGCTCAAACTCGATAAGATTGCGTCGTTTAATTACGGAGTTCCTATGGCCACCTTCCAGCTCCATCATCAGACCCTGGTTACCATATAGTATCAAAGTACTCGTCAAGACTTATCCAATGAGCCCAAACTCGATGGGGTTGCGTCGTTTAATTACGGAGTTCCTATGGCCACCTTCCAACTCCAACATCAGACCCTGGTTACCATATAGTATCAAAGTACTCGTCAAGACTAATCCAATGAGCTCAAACTCGATAGGGTTGCATCGTTTAATTACGGAGTTCCTATGGCCACCTTCCGGCTCCATCGTCAGACCCTGGTTACCATATAGTATCAAAGTACTCGTCAAGACTAATCCAATGAGCCCAAACTCGATGGGGTTGCGTCGTTTAATTACGGAGTTCCTATGGCCACCTTCCGGCTCCATCATCAGACCCTGGTTACCATATAGTATCAAAGTACTCGTCAAGACTTATCCAATGAGCCCAAACTCGATGGGGTTGCGTCGTTTAATTACGGAGTTCCTATGGCCACCTTCCAACTCCAACATCAGACCCTGGTTACCATATAGTATCAAAGTACTCGTCAAGACTAATCCAATGAGCTCAAACTCGATAGGGTTGCATCGTTTAATTACGGAGTTCCTATGGCCACCTTCCGGCTCCATCATCAGACCCTGGTTACCATATAGTATCAAAGTACTCGTCAAGACTAATCCAATGAGCTCAAACTCGATGGGGTTGCGTCGTTTAATTACGGAGTTCCTATGGCCACCTTCCGGCTCCATCATCAGACCCTGGTTACCATGTAGTATCAAAGTACTTGTCAAGACGAATCTAATGAGCTCAAACTCGATAGGGTTGCATCATTTAATTACGGAGTTCCTATGGCCACCTTCCAGCTCCATCATCAGATCAGCTCTATGTCACAATGACATTGCATTGTCATCCGATTTATACATGCATTCTAAATTTCAGCTCAATGGGAAACCGGGAAGTGGATCAAATTTAAGTTGCAAGATTTGATTACAGAACGACAGACAACGGGACAGGTGAAACTAAATAAAAGCTTGTAAAAATAATAGGTACTAAACATACCGGCGCGCACAGAAATATCACATCAATCGGTTTTATGAATATGGGTGTACTTACAATGTTCATTAATGCTAAAATATAGTGCCTCACTCGTGTTTCATCTTGACCGTGAAACTTCATCATAGTGTGATCAGCCACAATTGCCATTTCTAACCACAGGTCTTGTACACCTGTAAATATAAAATACGCCAAGTATCAAACTGCATGGTGTCTCTGAAAATATTTTAATATATTACTGTCTTGTTGGTAAACTAGCACACACCTGACACAGGTCTGGATACTGTTCTCACATTTCGGTATTCCTGGATGTCGCGGTCACGGTCGTGCCGCAGACGTACTTGCGGGATCGGCGGCGTCGCATCCTCGTCAGATAGATCAAGTTCAAGATCAGCTACAGTGTCTCCCGTCAAATTATATGCCGCCGGCTGCTCCGAGAGAAACACATCTCTTCTCCTGAGTACGTGAGCACCGGCACTGTCCTCTTTCCCCGTCGGTTGTAGCACAAACTCCTCCCCGTCTACTTGGAGCAAGCCGTAGAGCTGCTCCCCACATTCTGTCACCGTCGCTGATGACTTTTCCTCGTGGAGCACTCGTCCCGTGTAAAACTGGCACTCATTGTAGTAGGGCGATCGTATCGCCGTGTTTTCTTGAAGCTCCAAATGCCAACCGAGCAGATGGAGGTGTCGCGTGTTGTTGGGCGCTTCTCGGCGCGTGCGATGGAGTGTCGTGAGGAGTAAAGGTTGGGGCGGGGGGCGCCAGGCGCCAGCACAGAAGCCGGCGTTCAGCAGGAGCGCCGCCCTCAGCCAGCGCACCATGTCCGCGCGCCGCCGCGGGCTCGGCCTCTCTGCTCTGCGCGCGCGTCGATTAAAGCTCACTGCTCACGCGTACGCACATGGCGGCCGTCTCGCCGCGCGGAAGGTAAACGACTCCGCAGTTTATAGATTGCATGGGTTCACGCAGCATGCGTCATAGTAAACAAAGGGCGCGCTTCTGTTTTTGTTTTGTAATTGCCTAGCGCGCGGTTATATAGCGGCCCTTTATCGTAATGTGGCCATATGGTATCGGAAATATGAGAACTGGCGTAGATATAACAACGTAAAATTCACTATTGTGATATTACGCGTCGCTTGCGTATTCTTATCACGGAGATAGAGTAAAGTCGTCATCTTTAACAAAATTGGATTATTCGTAGTAAAAGTTTTACTACGAATAACCAAATTTTGTAATTTAATATTGTACTAACTATAACCTACCTCGTTATAGTTAGTACAATATTTAAATACCTACAAAACGTTTGCGGTTTTCGCATACACTGTACCTACTTAATTTTTATTCAAAATAATCTTTTAAATTTTTAAATAACTAGTTAAATAAGGGAACTTAAGGGTACTTAAATAAAGGGTGTTGGTAATTAAATCTCACATTAAGTATCGTATTAGATAAAATTACGAAAAAAGTGTAAGTATACGCCCGACGCCTAATATTTCGTATAAAATTACTATTTTCTTCTTTTATAATCTGAATCGAATATTTAATCTATGTTTAAATATATCACCCCTGTGCCATAGTTGGTTTGTATGCATATTATACTAAATAAATAAAATCACCAAGTCTATTTTGAGTAGGAATTATATAAAAACTAACCATATTTTCATTGCTCTTTCTATATTTATTACTGCCTAGCAAAATTTCCTCAGGGTATTGGGGTCGTGTAATCACAAATTCGTATAATATTAGTATAATATGCGTACCCCTGTCAGAGTCACGACATCTTATTAAAACTAAACAACCTCTAATAATTTCGCTCTTCCCTCGACGCAACGAAATCGTGTTTTTTTTTGTAGAGATGTAGGTATTAAGTAATCGATTAACATTTTGCTCTAGGTAAAGTAAGTATTATCGATTAGTTTACACAGCTACAGCTACACTCACTGTCCGCTATCGAAAAACTAGCGTATATTCATATAAAATCATTCTATCTCTTCGAACAGTCTAAGTATTAAATTTGCTCTATGTTCGACATACTAGCTATTAACTTAACAAGTGTTAGACGGTTATATTACTAATTGGATAGGTATCCCTAATTAAAATAAATTATATACCTATGTACCAATAACACGTATTGTAATATGTACATAGGTATGTACCTAGTAATGCGTATTTAATAACTGTTGCCCACTTACCCAGGAGTTATAAGTAAAGTTGTCAATAAATAAGATATTCAGAAATAAAATTGTATTTAATGGTTTTCCGCATCTTAGTACCTATTAATGATTGTAAATCAGACAAGAAATTGAAATTGATATTTTATTAGGATTAGGCATTGGTCCCACCAACGACGTACGGAGTAGTAGCGATTGGAGAGTTTATTCTACGCGGGCGAGTGGATTTTCTTAGAAAATTCACTCGGCGGTAGTGTGAACAGCCAGCGGTCAACTATAAATATATCTGTCATTTTATTGACACGGGTTCTTTTTTATATCATTTGTTCGTTTCTTGGCCGAGAATATAGTCAATAATACTTCATCGCTTGCCCGCCTTTAGCAGCACCAGTAGGTACTTTGGGTAGGTACCTATACCTAAATATAAAACTACCTTTTCACCAAAATATAAAAAGCCATTGTGTCTATGTAGGTACTGCTTTATTTATCTACTTATTACGTAATTTCTAACAAATTAGTTTGAAGCGAATATTGTTCTAAAACAAGCGAATGGCGCTAAGTGACGTGTCAATCCATGTTAGTCGCAGTTCTTTTGTTGCGGTTGTGTCCTTTAATATTGTCCAAGTACTTGTAGAGTTTCCGTCGTTCTTCATCTGTGAGATCTTCGGTTTTATGTATGTAGTATGACAAAGTACCGTCTTCCTGATCAGTGATGGATCCTTGTTGCGCTGGTGGTTTATTTGAGTAGTTTAGGGTAAGAAGGACGCCCTCGTCTTTAGGATTAACATTGCCGTAGAAGAGATAATTGCGTAGATTCTGCGACAAATATTTGCCAACGGTGCCAACTTGGTAGTAGCCGGTCTGCCTAAACCCCTCGAGTGTGAACTCGGGGTGGCTTCTGAGTTCTTCGGCAAGTGTCTTCACTTCGCTCACACGTATGGACAAGTCTTTTAATGACCCACCACGGTCTTGGAAACTCTGAAACGTCAATAAAAATACTTAAGTATACACCACAGACAAGTAGGTACCTAAGTAAGGTTACTTATACCAAAATAGATATAGGTGTAGACTTTAGATAGATACGATGTTCTTTTCGTATTTGACATCGGATACGTCTGGTACCAAATTATAATATTGTACAAATCATTATTCGTTATTAGGTAACATGATACTTAAAACTCCACTACATATCTTTAATTTCAAATACCTACATGAAAATTTTAATATTAGAAAATGGATAATCATTCACTAATTTCTATCTCTAGAGTTGACAAAAATAGTTATTACGCAATAAATTGCTTCTGAATCCTCTTCAAAATTCTTTAAATTTTTTTTTATTAACCTAAATTTTATTAGACAATAATTCACAATTGACAGACTGATTACAGTGATTATCTCGGCCGATAAATAACTATGAAACTTCATTCCTAAATAGACAATATTTAGCGCATATTCTGTGATAAGATGTCAGACCTCAACTCTCAAGTAGTGAATTTGTTAATTACCTGGAGATTAGCAAGCGTGATCAAATATCCGACCACATTCATCTTGTCGGACAGATATGGTGCGATGCGTTCACTTCAACTCTTCCACAAACTTTGAGGCCCAAATCAACTTCCACCATTTATAATTAGTATTCGGACAACGTTGACTAATACCATTCCAAATTGTTTTGTGCAAATGTAAATAAGTGTCTGTCAATTGACAATTTGCATAAAAATATCAACGATCATTCTCGTGTCATTTTTCATGTGATTCGTGTCGTTTCGTTGAGATAATGTGCGGAATTGATTGACGGACGATAAACACGTTGGCGGAAAAGCTAATTGTGAATGATCCAGAACAGGGGACATTGTTAAACGGTATTTAAACTTTAGGTTATTCGTGACGTAGGCGCAGCAAAACCGTAAGGGCACTGTATGAAGTCTTCACCAACTGAAAATGAACAAAAGAATATGTTATAGTTATTTTAGGATTTCCGTAGTATTCCATTACTACATTTGTAAAGAATAAAGCATTCTGTTTCTGCAACATAGAGTAACTGCACAAGTAGCAGCTAATAAACGAGGCGGGCTTCTAATAAAATTGTCTATCAGCTAGAAATTTCCGACACTGGGAACATTACCCTATTTAATTAATTATTCAAATAACAATGATAGGTATAGATATTTGTAGACACTTGAAGGAAAAAACACACATAAAACCACATTCTATGACTTAATCATTCATCCATTATTTTGTAATGCTAACAATATTATTGTATTTGTATTGCTTGCCTGTATTTTTTTATGTGCACCTATTGTTACGAGTACCGACATAACACTACCCAAAAATATTTATAAATGTAAAAGAACCCTCCAGGAACCCTCCCCACATCGATAAGTCTTCTCTGACAAACAGATCACTCACGTTGGAATAGGAGTTGAGTGACAGGTCGGTGATGCCGCCCGCGGTGAGCACGAGCGGCTTGGAGGCTCGCGTGATCACCAGCAGGAGGCGCGCGCGCACGCCCGCCATGCTGGCTAGCCCACACTCCCAGCCTGAGCAATACAGCGCGTCCCGGATTTTCTCACTCTGGTACGAAATTGGGAATTCTAAGTCAGTGATTCAAATAAGGTAATCATATTGAATCTTTAGCTACCGGGGTCATACCTATAGCGTTCGCGAAAAGGGAAGAGGGTCTTTATTGTGGACATTGCGAAAGTTAGCGGTTCTAGGACATACGAATTAGGTTTTGAGCACATAATGCTTAAGAACCAGAAGCCACCTGTCAGCTTGTATTCGTCTAACAAGAAAATTCAGGTTCCAGAGCCCTTAAGTTTCATACGTCCACAGGAAAGATTTGTAGGTAACCCAACTCCCACCTACTTCTTTATGATAGTTTGATTGATCTGGGTACCCCATGTAGTAGCCCTGGTTAGGTACATAAAATATGATGCAACCTTTTGTTGCCGACTACCTTTCTTTAGTAATTTCATCCAGTAACTCCAGTACCTACTTATTAAGGTGAGTCTAAACGATCCCAAGCTTGATGATGTGAAAGTTATTAATGAAACAAGACGAAGGTGTATCATTAAATGCTTGTCACTTGCGCAAAGCAAAACTTTTACAAGTTTCTAAACTAGTTCAAGGCCACAGTGTCTTCAGATATCACCACAACGCATGGAAACATGTACCTACCTAACTAGCTACAAATTAGCATGAAGCATACATAATTACGGAGACTATGTGGCTAAATATGATAATAGTCGTCTGACCCGAATTTTGATTTCATCGCACCATCGGCAGACGACGAAGAGTTCGAACAAGTTGTAGCCGAGGAACAGAAGACTCATGAAGAACTTGGTGAAATTCGCTGTCAATGTCTGAAATATAATTTTTAGTTAATGATTTGTTCCCAGTGTAATTACGAGTTAAATAGACAAGAAGGTACGCGCGTAAGTCATGAATGTTATGTGATGATTAGGTCATAAGCAAAAATTTTCGATATTTCGCATATTTAACATTATTATGTCTACGTGTGTGCATGTGACTCGACAGTATAACGCCAAGTATAACCTACTGTCAAAATTATGAAATCACAAGCGAAACCACTATTACCTACAATTAACAAATCAATCAGGCCGCAAAGAATTGTTCGGCAAATAGTCGGCATGGTGTACATATGGGTTATTTGCACGTTATTTGAGTCAGCACACAGAAATTCATTTTGAGAACACGACGAACAGCGGTAACAGTAGGTAGTAATAACTTACCAAAGCCACTTGATAACCCGCAAAACAAATTTGCAACCCACTTGCTGACACTTGGCCCAGCATCGGCGGGCTTATTGTCTTACGAAGCTCCATCGTGTGCCTGTCAAATTAAAGGCCAAATGGTAATATTACGGATAGGGAGGTAAGAGATTGTTCATTAATATTATATTGCTACAGATTGTACTGAAAAGGAAATGCCATAAGATCTATAAGTACATTAAGTTAGTTGCTGAAGTTTATGCACAAAGCGCCAGGCGAGTTATGCTGCCCTGATCCTGGGACTTCAATTATATTATTTTGATTAGAATAATTACTACTATATGATGAAAAAAAAATACATTAGTTGCCCTTATTTCCTTTTAAGTAAGTACCTAGTGTATGATAATGATAATAATAATCCTAAAAAAACAAATAACGATATAAATATAACCTGTAGATAGGTCAGGTTTTTATTTCGCCCGGTAAAATTAATTTCTGAGGTTATTTCTGTGGATCGGAATATTATTAAGGCGATGAAACTGGCTTAAACAAAACAAGTTTTAGTCCAAACTCTGTTAGATATTCTGCGTTCAGTTTTGATAGACATTTATAACTTCAGTCCCAAAATTACAACTGATGAGATTGTTACAAAAGATCTCAAACTTTGTTCCTAAGTAACTAAGAGACGTAAAAACATTATGCCGCTACAAAGTTTTAAGTTACTTACAAAATTGGTAAGCAAGGCTTTAAGTTAAATATCATAATTTCCACGAATGAGAAACTCCAAATTATCTAAGTGTTCTTAATTGTGATAAGAACTTTAACATCATTAATTTGATAAAATCCTACAGTTATACGTACACCACTCGTAGACAGCTAACTACATAGATTGTATTATATTTATATAATATATTTAGAGGCATTAAAAACGTAAAATAAATGCTGATTATGTGGCTACCTATTAAAGTACTTAATTGAATTGTTAAATTTTTTTGAGAAATAGTAATTATAAATAGAATTAAACGGTTAAACTCTCCTGAATTCGTTTGTAACACGTCGCGTACGCGTCGTGACGTTTAATTATGTTTACAATACTTAGGTACTTACTTATTATAGTTGGTTATACTCAAAATATTAGGTACATACTTACAACAAAATCTTTTTATGTTGTTCAATCAGGAGACCAAGGCGGGTAATGTACGCTTCCCTAAAGCGTCTGTTACTGAGAAGTTGGTCTCTGCTTGCCCCTAAAAATATTGTACACGATTGTTAATTAGCTCTCATTCCCATAGTTAGGGTGCTTTTCACCAGCTTGCTATGTAGATGCGTTTGATATCAGCCAATCACATTCTCGGAACGTAACATATCTATGACACTTGGTTTACGATGCTTAGCTGAGACAGCATAGTTCTGGTGGAAAGGCTCCCTTACTTTAGACCCGGACATCCAATGCAAAATACCAATTCAATGTTAAATAAAGTGGACGCTACCACGGAACTTATAGGTGTGTATTTCCATAAAGTAATTTTCATCCAATCGTACGACTACTTAGTCATAATATCACCAATTCATCATTGTCCGTAATAGGTATAATTTTAAATAACAAACTCACTGCCAATCCCTGGGTGAGTCAAATAGTCCTGTGATCGACCTGTTACGCACTTACATTAGGTACATTACTTATGTACAATCATACTCTGTTAATTGATATAATACAAAGCGTTCATGTTACTGAATCTTTTTATAGACACCCTTCCTTATAAAGAGATACTGAGGTGAATTTACAATTGATTGCTTTTCAAATGAAATTTCACCAGTCGAAGGCACGCTGATGAGCAATCTCAATTAGCAATGGTAATACACGGACACTTGGAACATTTTAACGCCTCGTAAATAAGCCGTAAGCTCATTCAACTCAACAAACTATGTGAATTATTCTTTCTGGGAAGGGTTATCTTGTGGATGAATAACTAACTTGTTTACAGGGTGGAAAGCGCTACCGATCGAATCTACCAATTGACCATTACGATGAACTTTCAGTATGGGACCAACATCTAAACGTACATAGAAAATTGACTTTTCCATACTATTAAACTCTTAACTAACCACTCGCTTTGTATGAGAGGTTTTTTTTTCAAAGATATTTCGATATTGGTGCTATACTGAAAGTTCATCGTAATGGTTGGTACGCCCGGTCGGTAGCGGGAAGAAGCGCCGTCCCTTTCCATCCTGTATAACTGACATAGAATTTTCAGTGCAATAAGTAGTGGTCGGAACCTATGGGTGCAAAACTTTAACAAAACTTTAAAATTGACATAAAGGGAACACTTTAGCAAAGAAAAATACGAATATTATTGAAAAATCTGTATCCAATTTTATTCCCTATCTCGGAACCTTCAACTTACCATGTGTGGGTGTGTAGATACTCGTATATATATTTTATGGATGTATGTGCTACGTCAAGTCCACTTGAGAAGTTTTGTTAAAGTTTTGCACCCATAGTTCCGACTCCTAGCAATAAGTGATGCTCATCGCTATTTAATTTAAAGTAAATACGTACTTCCTTTAGGGCTAGTTTATAGTTATAACCTCGTCGTTTTTATTTATTTCCGTTAAATAAGACAGGTTATTTGGGACATTAATAGAAGTTGCCTAGTATATCGGCTTTTGTTTAATTCGTAAAAATTTTTTTTTTCTTTTTCATACATAATAATTGAAATAGCAAGTGTGAGATAACCTTAAGAATAAGATCTCAGGTGACTGACGGCACATGTCAAAATAAGTTTCATTAGGATGTAATAAAGGTTGCAATACACTTGTTCAGTCATTAAACTTATTTTTTAAATAACTCAATAACAGTAAGAGTTAAGGTACTAGTTTCTTAGACAAATTGATTATTTTTGACCTAAATAAGCTTCCCTTTAATTTAAAGGAAATCAATAAAAACACGGTGTATTAAATCGAACTAATCTACTTAACCTAACCTATATCTAAGATTGGCCCTTGTGGCATTGTACCGAGGATGCTGGCGGCATTTCCTAGCTGTATCGCAATACTGATGCGTTATGCGAGGAAGTCGCCAGCTCTTCGGTCTTTAGTTACGTCAACCAGTCAACCTGGTCGTTTAAATAGAAAACTTACACTGGATACTCGTATCAATATATTTGTGCGATTTGATTACTAAATAAGTCTCACACATGTTAAGAAGTGGGTGTTCATTTGTGCTTTTTAGGTACAAAATTTGTTAAAGAAAAATGGAATGGTTTAGATTATGAGAAGACATTGTAAGAATATTTTCCAAGTTCCACTCTTCATCAACGTTTTCCAAGCCGATCGGTATTTCTTCTAAATATGCCTTTAAGATGAAATGGGACCTCCCTACTTCCATTCCATACAAATCCTCTCTAGTTCCTCCCTGGATATTGATTGACGTTTCAGATTTTTGCCGAGCCTCTGTCGACATTAGTTAGTATTCGCCTTACGCGTAATTATTATAGGTGCGTGCAATGCAGCAAGTAGCAAGTACGAGCAATCATACTGAGAGCTACATAAACCCTAGCTCGTTACCTTTAAAGTCTTTCTCGCAGTCGACTAGAATATTCTCGAAGCAGTCAGCCAGCACCGTGAACTGGCAGATGAGGTGTATGAGATGCGCCTGCATGATGACATCGTTGACCATGATGAAGAAGGCTGTGTAGTGGAATGCGATGATATGGACGAGGTACGCTAAGGGGTATCGCCCAGGCGTGCTGAAGTCCAAGCCTAGCTTTAGGCCAACGGTCAGATTGTATTCTATGTCATCCACCAGAGGGTAAACGTACCTGCATGGAGAAAAATATATCCTATTTGAATATGGGAATATGGATATTTTCTTCCCAGCTAGGAGGGAATAATGGGGAACTTTCTATTGCCAGCCTAAAAAATTACAATTAAATATAAAAATAAACGTTCAAAATTGATTAAGACTTCTTCAGGGTCAATTATTTGCATTAATATTAAATGTATGATATATCTTTTTTTTTCTTATAGGTGGTGTGAAAAGCAGTATGTGTCACACGATATCAACATTATTTTCGTCGTAGGCGTTCCCTTGAATCCCTCATTACGCTCAGGATTCCACTTTAGAATTTATATTGTGGAATCTTCGTGGAATTCCGGCTTCAATGAACGCCCTCGCTGAAAATATATAATTTTGATCTCTCGTGACACAGTCTACTAACTATTAATTAGTATTTCTCCCTTTAACCCGGCGTTATAGCTTTACAAGTAAAGGGTTTAGCAGCCTTACCGAACAAGAGGTGCCTTTCCCCACGGATGAGGTCAATATTTTAGGTGGTGTACTAGCAGGACCTAAGAATACTCCATGCTTAATATCAGCTCTAGATCTTCTTTTGTTTCAGAGTTATTCAAGATAATGTAAAATATACAGGGTGCCGTTGAAAGTGGCATATTTCGTAAACTGTTCAAGTTAGATCAACCAAACAAAATTGTGTTTGATAACAATAAAATAAACTACAAAATGCATATTTTTAACCTGCATCTTGTCCTTATTTTTCATAATAAAAAAAGGTTTCTTGTTTTTTTTTCCATAATTTTTTTTATTTCACGCGGAGGTACACCTACAAAAAAAATATGCATACATAGCCACTAATGTCCACTGTATACATAAACAAAAATATTTCCTTAAATCATCGTGCGTCATGCTAAAAAAAAATTTTTTTTAGAAGTAGTCGTTACTGGCATACAAATAAAGTACCAGTAGAGTGTGAACATAAGTTAGTGTATAGGTATACAATCTCTCGACACTTACCGCACAAAATATAATTGACGTAAATTGACTTATTAGCACATTTGCTTTATAAAAGAGAGATAAACATTTGACACATAGTATTGTTTTCGACATTTGATTTGTTGCATTTTCTGTAGGAAAATGGAAAAAATGAAGTGTAAGTCTTGTGAAAAAACGTTAAAAAATATATGTGGAAAGAAAAAATGCATACAAACTGGACATGAGGCTGATTTATATAGCAAATGCACTAATAAGTCAATTTACGTCAATGATATTTTGTGCGGTAAGTGTCGAGAGATTGTATACCTACACACTAACTTATGTTCACACTGCACTGGTACTTTATTTGTATGCCAGTAACGACTACTTCTAAAAAAAATTTTTTTTTAGCATGACGCACGATGATTTACGGAAATATTTTTATTTATGTATACAGTGGACATTAGTGGCTATGTATGCATATTTTTTTTGTATGCACTAATAAGTCAATTTACGTCAATGATATTTTGTGCGGTAAGTGTCGAGAGATTGTATACCTACACACTAACTTATGTTCACACTGCACTGGTACTTTATTTGTATGCCAGTAACGACTACTTCTAAAAAAATTTTTTTTTAGCATGACGCACGATGATTTACGGAAATATTTTTATTTATGTATACAGTGGACATTAGTGGCTATGTATGCATATTTTTTTTGTAGGTGTACCTCCGCGTGAAATAAAAAAAAATATGGAAAAAAAAACAAGAAACCTTTTTTTATTATGAAAAATAAGGACAAGATGCAGGTTAAAAATATGCATTTTGTAGTTTATTTTATTGTTATCAAACACAATTTTGTTTGGTTGATCTAACTTGAACAGTTTACGAAATATGCCACTTTCAACGGCACCCTGTATATTTTACATTATCTTGAATAACTCTGAAACAAAAGAAGATCTAGAGCTGATATTAAGCATGGAGTATTCTTAGGTCCTGCTAGTACACCACCTAAAATATTGACCTCATCCGTGGGGAAAGGCACCTCTTGTTCGGTAAGGCTGCTAAACCCTTTAAAATGCAAAGGTGGCAATGGCATATATTCAACGAAGTGGATTAATTATATAAACCGTGACATAATTTAACTAAATCATTCATTACCTACTTACTTATATACATAGCGAAATATCATTTACCTCATAATTTTACCTACTTTAACACAATCGCTTAAGAAGCCGGTCAAAACTTTGGCTACACGCCAATGCAAATGACAATTGAATGCAACCCAATTCTCACCTGGATTCAAATAACAGCTGGCATCAGAAACCAAATAGGTTTAAGAATAAATAAGCCGCAGACTTGATTTTCTTGAAACTTATTCTTGTTCATCTTAAGATTTAGATTTATTCCGCGGCTTTTAAGAGTACTGAAAATACTGGAATTGGTTCTTTTTCTCATTTCAATACTTGAAGACCTATTTAATTTCTATAAAATGTGAGCTTTTTAGTAAAATGACCCACGTTGTCGCGTCCCATAAGGGGGCGTTTACACAGTTATTTCATATGATGATACTAGCTAATGCTGTCCTTAGGGTAATCCACAAAACAGGCTGATTTTACTATTTGGATGTTATACTTTGCGTCTCACTTCCAAATACTTGAATAAACATTTACAATGAATACAGGGTCCTTGTTTTCTATTCATTAGAACTATGAACTAAATATTTACTCCATTTGCAAAGTATACATAAGATGACAAGAGTTTCATGCCGTGCGAAATTGTGAACGTATATATGTACTAGAGGTGTGCGCCGATCGAAAAATCATCGGCGGCGGCGTCCGATGGTTTTTTGACCGGCGGCGGCGGCGTGATCGGCGTGAAATCGGCGTGACCTCGACTGGATTCGAAACAAAGCTGTCGCCCAGAAATGTGTTCTAAACGTTCTATATTTAAATCATTGAAGTATGTACTTCATCATAAAACATTAAAAATACTTCAAATTATCATCATAATCATTTTAGCCGTAATATAAGACGTCCACAGCTGAATATAGTATAGGCCTCCTCTTTGAACCTCCATTTATACTGGTTAGAAGCGACCTACATCCACCGCCTTGGTTGTTTGTCCATCACCCGACGACTAAGCTCCGTTTGCCAGACTGTGGTCTTCAATCAATATGGCCTGCCCATTGCCACTTCAGCTTGCTAATCTAGGCTTCTAGAGGGCAACGTCGGTGACTTTAGTTCGTCGCCGGACCAGATCTCATAATTTCGGATTCAATAAAGTAGAGAAACTCCGAACATAGCTGTCTATAGCTCGTTCAGCTACTTTGTGTCTTGAATTATGGCCGACAGTAAAGGACCATGTTTCAATGTTGTAACTCAACATTTCGTCGTATGGCACTACGGTATGTCGGTAATGTCCGACGAAAACAAATTGCATAGTTTCCTAAACATTGCCCAACCGAGTTGAATTCGATCTGTTGACATCTTTCTCGAAGTTGAACTTACTTCATGGTACTATTTTGTCCCACGTAGGCGTACAAGTCAAAACCTTGGAGTACCGAGTTTTCAACAGAAACTGGGATGGGCACAATATTGGCATTTGACATAAGTGTTCATTTTTATGCTCACTTATTGGGAACCTCGTTTGAGGTCATCGAGGATCGTGCTGAGTTCCTCCATTGGCTTGGCATGGCAACAATTTCGTCGACAAACCGAAGGTGAGTGATGTATTTCTCTTTGTGTGGTTATGCCAGTTCCTTGCCAGGTTCCCAGGAACTTCAAGGCATCTTCCATTGCGGCCGTAAACAGTTTCAGAGAAATAACGTCTGTGTTACGCCTATTCGCAACGGAATCGTGTTCATGCTCTGCTCCTGTATTCGGTCCAACATTGTGACTTCAACACTTCGATGTACCGATAGTACCGCTCACATTTCCACTGAACCGAGGGGCTTTCTCATGGGCAACAATCGCTAAGCACAATGAGAAATTACACTCTTCAGTCTTTTGCATAATTTGCAGCTCCATATGGATGCGAACTATGGGGCCAAACTATAGCTTCCTTGGAATCCAGCTTGTTGGGGAGGCTAAAAACGTCAAGTCCGTGTTCTACACAGTCTGATGACCCTGGAAAACAGTCCAAAAACATTGGTCAGGAACGAGACGGGCTTGTAGTTCTTCAAACGGGTGTTATTAATATTAGCTTTTTTGAAGAACAACACCAACTTGGTTCAGTTCACCAGTCAGACGTTTTTCCCTCAGAAAATCGCTAGCTCAAATTACAGAGCTTCTGGGCGAATTCAATTACCGGTGTAACACTCGCTCTTAGAAGCTCAGTTATTCTGTCATCGCCCGGCGCCTTGTTGGTCTTAATCTTTTTTTTTGTTTAGGGGGGGAGAAATGCTTTACGCATACCGCTCGGGTGCGGGAGGGGACCCGAGCGGTTATGTGGGACTCCCGTTTGGTTAATGAGGCCTACGGTATATATTGATTTAAACTTTCACGATTATCACTCATATTTTAAAGACAAACGGGTCTTAATCGCGTAAACTTACGTTTAATTATATCCTGACGTTTCGGGCATAACGTTATGCCCGAAACGTCAGGATATAATTAAACGTAAGCCTACGGTATACCCACTAAAAACCCCCCCATATGCCACCTCGTCGCCTTTTGGTGGGGTTACGAGAACGCTCTCATTTCAACATTCGCAACCCCGCCGGCGGCAGCTGCTTGCCTGCAGCTCCTTCGCGGGTGTCCGAAGACCCTCCACGCTGGGCGCGCCAGACGGTTGGGCGCGCCTTCCTCCTCGGTCTCCATAATGCATTGTGGCGGACCCTCCCGAGACCGTCACAAGGAGACCGTGGGTGCCGGAAGATTTCCCGGCACCCGGCGGCATATCAGGTCTGTGGTTATGCCGCCGACCACACTTCGGCTGCAGAGGATAGGAAGAGCGGCAACGACAACACCGACACTCCTTTACCTCTGCGGTCCACCTCCACGCGTCCTAAGCGGGCTCGGTGAGCCCACTTGGATCGTCCTCCTCGGGCCAGCCGGCGGCCCAAAACTGGCCGGCCCTGGGTGCCTCTTCGCTTCACCGTGGGTGACCAGTCCACGGTTACCGAGCCCCTCCACCACGACTAGGTGGGCACCCCACGGAGGGTTGTTGGTCTTATCCTGCCTTAGGGCCCTCTTAATCTTGCACTGACTTATGTCCGCGATATCTTCGGTATAAGGTTAGGACAGCGGCCCTACCGCGAAAAACGATATTCGTATTGACAGCTTAGTAGGAGATCCAAGAGCCAAGCAGGCCTACTACCGCGAAAACTGAAATTCGTAAATTTAGTGGATTTTTCTCTGTCGTTCCAATGAAGGCGTCGTTAGAGTGAGAGAGAGAAATCCTCGAAATTTACGAATATCGTTTTTCGCGGTAGGGCCGCTGTTCATAGAACCTCTCGATCTCACCAAAAATCTATGCTTTTGTTAACTTTATGGCTATTTCCCCTTTCGGCTTTGTTAGCTAGGTTTGACATAGCGTGTTCGTGGGTTTACAAATGTTGCAGGTCTATTTTAAAACCTTTTAGTAATGTTGTTACAAATAGTTTACGATGCATTTTGAAGTGATTCTGTGAATATAAAGACAAAGTATGCGGTCAAATTGTAAACCTTTTCTTTTACTGTGGATTAATTAATAGAATTAAATAACGAATCAAAATTTTTGACACGCCGATTTCACGCCGGTCAAATTCATCGGCGGCGGCGGCGTGGAAAAATCATCGGCGGCGGCGGCGCGGCGGCGCGGCGCACATGTCTAATATGTACATTTACTGTATTACACCGAACCTGTGTAGGGTTCCGTAGTTATTCAATACAATTACATTTTTTTTCTGGAGCGATTATATCCGAAAATATGAACTTTAGAAAAAAACTTTCTTTTCCCCTCACTAGCTCGTAAAGCGCTCGTTTATCGTTTAATACGAGCTGGTAAAAACGCTTTTTACACTCTTGTGAATAAAGTAATTTGACATTGCTCTAATTCCTATAGCCCCCTACTGCCTAGTATAAGTGGATCTGTATGACCGTAGTAAACATGCGCAATCGGAGCTCACATGTTAAATTGGTCGTTCTCATGGGTGACTTTGTAAGCCATTGGCTATATTTAATTTCCAGAAGTAACTCTATTCTACGATACGTTTCGACATTGAGTTTTAAATGGTTTCTTCAAGTTAATTTACATTTGGATGAGATTTGTAATCATATTTCCTCGCGATAGTGAGGGGAAAAAAGTTGTATTACACTTGGCGGCAAAGTTTGTTCAACTCTCGTGCCTTGAGACCTTCGCAATGCTCAAGATTCCAGTTTTTGAACCACTCGCTACGCTCGTGGCTCAATTTTGGAATCTTTCGCTAGCTCAGGTCTCAATATTGGCACGACAGTTAAACAACAACTTTGCCCCCTTGTATAATAAATAACTATTTTAAGACCCTTATTATTTTAAACATACCTATTCAATGATACCCCACACTATAGGATTACAGCAAATAAATAAACTCATCCCCACTTCACCACGTTTTATTGTATCACTTTGTTCGCATGATTAATATGTAGGTATGTACCTATACCAAATTGCAGATTTCTAGTATTAATGGCCACTGAGCTATGCTGCGGACAGATGGACATGGCGAAACTATAAGCGTTCCGTTTTTGCCATTTTGGCTACGGAACCCTAAAAAGTGTGTAACTTATTCCTGGGACAGTCACGACGTGTCTACTTAGGTACAGTCATGTCCAAATATGTGTAGGCAAAGGCATACATTTTAGAATGAATATCTGTAGACATACAAATCGTCATCCTTCTCATCGAGGCCGGTATAAAGCGGCAATTACACTTGGTCTTATGCGGTCACCGAATCAAAGAACGAGGTTGCCAGACAACCGACAATGTTTGCATACGGCGAAAGCCCAAGTGTAATTGCCGCTTTACTTTTAAGCATTACCATGCAGCTAGTGTCAAGCTGCCCAATCCAAGCATGAGTTTTAAGTAAGTCTCGCTCGTCTGAATCCAAAACTGCACCAAAGCCTTTCTCGCGGGTGTCGATATGTCCAGGTTTGACAGTTGCATTGAAGTAGCCAGTTTCTTGTAGACGTCTTCATGCATTCGCTAAATGGGTTAAAAGTTGGTTTGATAACAGTACTGTTGGATAGTAGTAGGGTATCTAAATAAAACGTTGATTAGGTAGGTACTATTTATCAATGGTCTTAATAAGAAATGAATCGTAAAAGTCAGTTAGAACTTGAATATAGAAATATTCCTAAAATTATATGTAAGTAGTAATTTTGTAAACACTTCCGTGGAATTATATTTTTGTTAAACGTAAGTTTAACTTGTGTGTAGGAACGCAGTAAATTTTAATGAAGCGAGAACAAAATTATGTACGTCATGTATGATACATGACGTACATAATTTTGTGTGTGAAAAATATAATTCCACGGAAGTGTTTACAAAATTTCTAAATACATGTATGGGTCTCAAAATAGATATCATTATAATAATGGTAATTATTTAGACCACCCATTAGATAGGCATACTAACTAGACAGTTTTTTCACCAAATCCAAAACTTTTCAAAACCATAAAGAAGGCCAGACGCTGAATGCGCCGGAAGGCGCAATGGAAGAGATTTTTATTTACCTATAAGACCGCCGCTTGGCCTGCTTCTATTAAGTACACTTAACCAATTGGAATCGTAGAGTGGCCTAGTTCTCGAACCATGTTAAACAAGTAAATACATAAGTAGTAGATTAAATGTTTCTTACAATCTGATTTATGACGTTACTTTGACATGGTTTCTGAGTGACCAAGGATTGGACTGTACAATAAAGGAATTAATGAAATTATATTTTATACTCACCATGTATCTATACCGAAACACAGCCATCACCTGAATGACTATAACATTCATCTGCTCGATGACAACGTCCAGCGAAGAGACGAAGGTGAACAAGTACCACATCTCGCCGACCATAAACGTGGCTATCATCATTTTTACTGTGTTGCTGTAGATTTTGTACAGGATTCCGTGGTCGGAGGTCGATAATCCTAGTCAATCACGTGTTTTAACTAATTGGTAAATTAAAAAAAAATACGGAATCATTAAACTGAACTGAACTTTCTTATCGTTTCGAATATCCTTGAACAGTAACTAGTATATTAATTCAATTGTAAATTGTAGGGAAAAATCCTTCAGTTATTTTTTACAGTGGACGGTCTAAGCCTGCAAAAGTTGTATAAATGAAATTTCATTAAAGACCTCTCCTCCTAGCCTCACCTGGAACGTCAAATTTCGAAACCTACATAGTACTTTAACATCAATATTTCATTGCATATTTACGAATGGTGGCCCTTATTAACTTCGCTGTGCACTTATTTGTTGCTAAGTCTGCAAAAGATCTGAGATAAACTTTTATAGTCACTGTCTTATTTGTAATGAAACCGGTAGGTAGAGAGGCATCTTATATTTCAACGAAACTAATACTTAGTAATTGGATTCCACAGAAACCGTTCGCAAAAGGATGCCGACGTAATTGACTCGGACTCAACAATTCGTTCTTTGCTGAGCTTGTTCAAGAACAAACAGCCGGGATTTTTCTCTGGCAGATAAGAAAAAAAGTCCTTTATATACTTAATCACGCGATACTAGAAATTCATAATGGAATTTCCTTTCATAAAAGCTGAGGGAATTTCTTCGGTGTACCATCAACGGAACAGTTACGGAATTCTTGGATCTTATCGCAGCGTAATATGGTCTTCTTCTGTTTGTCATTTTTTGTTCAGTTGGCAACAGAAGTAGCTAAGATACGTATATAGTTAGCTACCAAGTGACTTATACTAAATGAGTTTGTTGAAAATAAGAGCGAACTCATATTGAAATCCTCTCTATGTTATATTCTGCATCAACCTGCACAATGTGCAATAAATGTTTTCTCTCATCTACTCAAAGGTTAACTGGAAGAAATCCCTTATAGGGATAAGTTCGCCTTTGTACTTCCCCTGTCATTTTTTAAATCTCATGTAATCTGTGTTTTGTACAATAAAGAGTTATACTACTACTACTACAATCATCATCAGATATATCTAAGTGTTCAATATTATCTGTACAAAAGAGATTGCTCTAGGAATCATTTTCATTAGAAAATGACACAAATAAATGATTTTTATTTTTTTTAATCAGGGGTTCATCTCATCGCATACCGAGGGCTGCGTGGTCAAATCCGATAAGTCGAAATATTTTTTCATTGTAATATGAGCCTGAAGTCAGTATCATATATTATAGTTCGTATTTTAAAAACCGACTTACATGCATAATATTATAATAGAAACTGCTTGATAACGATAAAGAGACCCAGGCCCTCCGCAATATGTATGTCACGCGTACCTACTGACTAAAAATACGTGAGTTAACAGTTTAATTTTATTTTAGAGTTAAACGTATCACGATGGTTTAAATTCAGTTAGAAGTTACACCCTACAAAATGTTACCTGCTATATAAGTGATGCGATATACGGACTCAAAAAACCCAGTTTCCATTTTCCCACTGGAATTATCCAGGGCTTTAGTATGAGTAACTGCCCTCCAGATAGACGTTAGGAAAGCCATTGCGTCATCAGACTCCCGAGCTTGACTGTAGACTGTGGAAGCTTTCGTTTAAAATTATATATAGTCAAATTACACGTGCTTGCTAGTAATTAAATGTAGATCAGATACGGACGCGTTTCCATTTTAGGCTCGGGGCCGACGCTCTGCCCTGCGGCAACGGAGCACGCTTATTTACCTACTCTTTGCCATTTACATTTTCATAAAACATTTCACGAACGGTATATGCTTTCTCGTTATTTGATTTGTTTTTACGCGCTAAGTTTCATTTAAGGCTAGGATATTCCAAAGGTACTGAATTATGTTTTTGTTTAGATTTTTCACATTTGTAGTTTAATTACTCCATAGACGTTTATAGCTGTCTCTACACGGTGTCCTAATAACCTGGTGGCTTATAATGGTCCCGTATTATCTATTTATCGTTCTACGCATCACTTTCGCACTTACATACTTGTTAGAACCTGACGGCAACTACGACAAACGATTAAACACGGTTCCATCATAAGCCTACTGAGCTGCTTCTTGCTGCTTTCTGCCCTTCTCGCTCGCACCAATACGCGTGTATGAACAGGATGAAGAGAAAGTAATGGTTGTGGCTGCGCAGCTGAATTCATAGTTGTTAGAATAAGAATGGTTTATTTGATGCCATACAGTACAGAGCAATATATAAAAGTAGATACAGTATAGAATTTTAACACCAAAATGTGTCGTTTTAGATGCTACGACGCTGGTTTTCAGAGAGACCGAGATAAAAGTTAAAAACAAAAATAACTATGGAAGAACAGGTAGAACAATAATTTACAAGAGTCGGTAATCGAGCACAATGTAGAAAACAAACATAAGGTAGTACTTAACATATTTATCTAAACATTAGCCCTAAATAAACGCATTATTAAAATTATTCAGTATAACATAATTGCGACTTGAGTATAAAACATTCGTTACATTAAAACATATTGAGAAAGAACATAGTAAAATAAATATTGCCGGTATAGAAATGCGCTCTCTTATTTTATGATATATCATATTTTAAATTGAATATTGACTCTTTGAGGAGGAATTCACCTAACAGAAAATATTCGTACCTGCATCGATGCATCGGCCCGCAAACTTTTCAGCATTCGCGTGCCTCGTTAAAAGTTACTTTTTAAAGCGAGGCATTGGTTTTCTCTAGAATTCAAATAACGGAAAAGTTGGATTGGCATTCGAAATATAAATTTTTCGTTTCTATAGAGGTGTTGCTACTTGCTAAAGTTTCCTTTCCTTTATATAAATCCCTCCTTCCGTACTTATAGACAACTAGGTTTCTGTAGTTTGGTTGGACTAAGGCGGGCTCTATATTCTACTGCGCGTATTTTTTGTCACTTTAAACAAGTTATGAGTACCCGTTTCAACTTCTTTTATTATTAAAAATGCTGAGACACTGGGAAAACTAACAGCTCTCTCTAAGAAGGTACGATTTATAGTGAATACTGATTTCTTATTATGATTTTCACGTAAGCTGTTCGCAATCCATTAAATAATTAGGTACTAGTTTAGCAGGTGTAAACTGAAATTATAAACTTGATTGCGAATCGGAGAAATCAAACATGTCAAACAGAAACTTATAATTGATCCGGGAACTTAGCTCAACGGCCACGAACCAATTAATTGCTTGATCGAAGACAAATTACTCTAGCAGCCACAACCATACATTTAAAACATAATCAACGTACAATGTAATTACTCGTTTATAAATTTACTAAGGGCTAGAATGTTTCTAAATGGTTCCAAACTGTTTCAGTCATAGCTATTTTAGCTTGAGAATCTTGAGATTGGGATATAGTATCCCCGGAATAATTTTCTTTGCAGCACATACCCAATATACCCAATTACCCATTCATACCATATTATTATATACTTCCTACTCCTGCAGGCCTAGCAAAGATGTAATTCTGCAATCGTATACGATAAACGATAAATAATAAATGTATACCAAGTATTAAAGTAGCCCAATTACTAACTGTCAAATATCTATGTGTAATTTCGATTACAGATTGCAAAAGTACTAAACGTAATCGTAGCGTAGGGAGTAATCAGATTACAATTTGTCCAACTCTATTAGGTTTAGTTACGTTCAGCTCTTATAGAGCATGTGAGGTGCGTTGGGGTAAAGATAAAAAGGTTTTTTGAATGGGGTAAGAGAAAAAGTCGTCTTTTTACTGCAGAGTAGAACCTCCACCCTCCGTTCTTACCCCATTCTAAAAACGGTTAAGAAATAAAGTAGCATTCAATTAATTATATAGAATTAAACATTTTTTATAATTGTAATTAAGATTAAGCTTTCATCAACTGCCATACTTCCACATTCCATTATGTCAGGTTCTTCTTTTGTTTATTGAACAGTTGTGTGAACAAAAGATACATCGTTATCAGTACGTCGTGCCCGAGGTTTGCATACAATATTCTACATCAGAGTTGCCAGCTTCATTTTGGAAATTGTTAAAATTTAGCTAAGCATTCAATCTTCCTCTTTTTCACTACCTAAAATATTTTTTTTATGCCACATTTATGTATTTATTTAACATTGCCGATTGATGATAGTATAAACGTCTATGTGATACCTCTGGATATACAAGGAATGTCACAAGGGCGTTGTCGACTTCAAAGACGAGTCAACTATTTTACCTAATTTAGGACATTAGGTCGGGGATAGTGCAATACATAGTAGATACGCAGTGCTTACCTACCAGAGGCTAGGGCCTCTGGCCTCTGACCTAACGCAACAACGAACAAAGTGTTGCATCCCTGTCACACTTAAGTACATACAAATTCACAAGTGCGAGATAGAGTCAACACTTCGTTCATGGTTCGCGGTAGGGCCTCAGTGCTAGTTACGCGGCATTCCACTGTCCCCGATGATAATGGCTTTTTAAATAACTCTGGCAACACTGCATTTAATCAAATATTTTTATGACGAAATGCAAAATGGGCACAGTTTATCTTGCATTTCCCGTTGTTTGATGCATTCGGAATACTAATTACAGAGCCTCGACGAAGCAAGGAATCTCTTTGAAGCGCCACATGTATTATGCATTGTTGTCCGTCACAAAGGTGCATAACTATAGGGTTTTGATGACAATCTAAGCCATTGGTACTATGTATTAGAAATTTTAATTTTCTAAACCGAATTCGAATGAAATTGGTTTTTAAAACCACTACGTACTTTTTTGTATTGTACATAATGACAATTTTGTTTAAAAATGCCGTATTTTAACCGACTTCAAAAAAGGAAGCGGTTACCAATTCAATTTTTTTTTATGTATGTTGCTCGATATTTTAGGGAATTGAGAACTTACATATTTTCAAAATATTGTTTTTTATTTTTTGATCGCTATGTCCATGGACCTCAGTTCCTGCTTTCTATCAGGAGGGCTGAGAGCTCCGTTGTCTACTTTCGTAAGACATTTTGTTTATCAGCTCCAGTTCGGAAATTATATTTTTAAGCATGTTAAGATATTCAGATGATATATATATATAAAGAAGCCAACGCAGAATTACAAATAGATTTAGTAGATACTTCGCTTGGAAAGTTAATGATGCGTAAATCCATGAAGGGTGATCGAAGAGATAATTCTCTTAGAGCTAAAGACGATTAGGTACCTACTGTGGTTCTGTTTCATCTAAATTGATTATCTTACTTGAATACTAAAGTAAAGGTAAATTATAAATGTACTTGGGCATTTCTCCGAGCGTTTCAACCACTGTGACATCGGTGGTAATGTTGCCACATTATTACCCGATCCGTGGTTGTCTCATTTTTTTTTTGGATATATTGGTAGTCGTCAACTACGCCTATCAAGATATCCAAAAGTTCTTGCATCTCTCACGGGATTCGTGTGATAAGGTTGCCACCGAAGTCACGGAGGAACGCTCGGAGAAATGCCCATTTAAGTACTAACACTACTGACATTTTGCGCCTACGTTAACGTCGGTTATACACAAACCGTAGTAGATGTGTAAAATTATTTCAGGCGTAGGCATTACTGACTGGTGGTCGTAGTTTTTTTCCTAGTGAACAAATTACTATACAGGGCTGATTTTTATTCACCATTAAAATTTCAGAGGGTTAATTCTGACGTCGTATCGATGAACTATTACTATAGGATGGAGTTATTTCTTCCTTTTCCTTTTCACCTGTATAGGGACGGTTACGCTGAGCAAAGTTTACTACAGAGACAACCAAAATATTGCGACAAAAAATCCCTAGTTAATTGATACCTACTGAACTATCAATTAAGGATCAACTTACTACAAATCGTCGATTTCTAGCATAAAGAAGGCGTCTGAGAAAGAAGATACTTCGTCAGACTGCAATCTACGCAGGACTTCCTGTAGTATATTCGAAATACTAAAGCCATAAATCGTAGAATTATTCTCAATTCAAACGTCATTCGCGGCTCAATTAGATATTCTAATGAGCTTCCTTGAAACCCCTGGAATGTGTTTTCATGCGAATTAACATCTAAACGGCGCAGGGACGCTTTTGATTGTGTTATCGGTCAAATTTATGGGGAAAATTTGGTAATCAATCATATCAATACCTTCTACGTATACTGAAACAAGTGCAAAATCGTCATTATACAGGAAAGCTGGTCAAAGGTACAAAGTTCTACATCTAGCTCAGGGTAAATCCTCAAGACTGCAACATCGGTTACTAATTTTTTTGTGTTCCTATAGTAATTAATCCAAACGAAGTCTCCGTATGTCTGGCCTACCTAACCTTACCTAAGTTACATTATGTGAACGCTTCAATCTATACAATTAATATTATGTAGCAAAAGAATTGGTAACTGTTGTTACAGTCTTGTGGACCCCTTAAACGATGAATTTCATGATATTTTCAAGTATTCGTAACAAATCATAAAAATGTTACTTATCTCAGTATACGTAGGAGGTATCTATATACTCGTATATACGAGTATATATCCTTATTACAATCACGTATATTATTTATCTCAACATAATCAATCTGCCACATTTTCTAGCCTACAGGTATGTTCAAAATATAGGGTTGCTTCATATTAATTTATATTTTATTTAGAATACATAAAAGTTTTTATATTAGGTAATGCACACTTATGGTGGCTTAATCTTTATCGTCTGTGATCCTCATCGTCGTCGACAAATCCCACGGTATAGACTTTTTAATTGCTAATAATCAATAATCACTTACACTTACTTTTTATAACACTTACCTACCTACCTGCTTACATTACATTTTTTATTTGGAGATGCTTATTGCTTATGTCCAGCAGAGGACGAACATAGGCTGATGATGATGAAACCAACATGTGTAGATACATAGAATGTATAAATTATAAGATAAAATACACTTATAGAATTTAAACTTCAGCTTTCTAGGCGTAAGTATAAGTTTGAACAAGTTCATTGAAAACTTCAACCAAACAGCTTAAATAAGTTTATGCAGTGAATAGGAATTAAGACCTGGGTTTCTAGAACACACCTGCTCGCCCTGATATGACTACGTCGAAATAGCAAACTGTTTTCCTTTGTACTTAACTCAAATGACTAGGTACAGAGGTTGTCTCAAATGAATTATCTCCAACAGACAAGGTGATTTAATGTCAGGATATTTTTCTGGACTAAAATAACACCGAGAATTTGGAGCTAAAAGCGTATTAAGCGCGGGTTATCATAATTTTAATTTTTCCTTTTTTATAGTTCTTATAATTTTCGAACAGGCATCCACTTCGTAAAGTCTGCTACTGGACTGAAATTTTTAACGACTCACCTGAATTTTAATACTTCTCCATGATATAAACAATTAGCTTTTCCCCTCACTAGCTCGTAAAGCGCTCGTTTATCGTTTAATACGAGCGGGTAAAAACGCTTTTTACACACTTGTGAATAAAGTAATTTGACATTGCTCTAATTCTTATAGCCCCCTACTGCCTAGTATAAGTGGATCTGTATGACCGTAGTAAACATGCGCAATCGGAGCTCACATGTTAAATTGGTCGTTCTCATGGGTGACTTTGTAAGCCATTGGCTATATTTAAGATCCAAAAGGAACTCTATTCTACGACACGTTTCGAAATTGAGTTTTAAATGGTTTCTTTAAGTTAATTTACATTTGGATGAGATTTGTAATCATATTTCCTCGCGATAGTGAGGGGAAAAAAGTTGTATTACACTTGGCGGCAAAGTTTGTTCAACTCTCGTGCCTTGAGACCTTCGCAATGCTCAAGATTCCAGTTTTTGAACCACTCGCTACGCTCGTGGCTCAATTTTGGAATCTTTCGCTAGCTCAGGTCTCAATATTGGCACGACAGTTAAACAACAACTTTGCCCCCTTGTATAATAAATAACTATTATATATATGTACAATCCAAAGCTTTTCCGACGTAGGTATACGACAGTTTTATAGAGACGTAACATCGGTCCAACTTGTTAGCTAAAGCATACATAATTTTTAGCACATTTAGTATCAAACAAACGCCTGTGACTTTTTTCGAGCAAATGAGATGAGACCGATATTTTGTGCACCAACCAATTATAAGATAAGTTATATTAGTATATAACTTATCTTATAATTTATAATACAATATATATAATAATATAATACCTATGTGTAATTGCGTACACTTCGAAACTTATTTCTATTTAAGGGAAGAAGTTCTAAATTTGGTAAAGGCGTCAACATATTTATGTAATCGATCGATGTTATTTTTGGTTTTATGGATATATTTAGTTTATCATTTTATTTTCAGGGAAAAAAATAGAGAGCTTTTTACACTTTAATTTATTTATTTACACAATGAAAGCTCTTTTATATCTGCCTAACTAGGACAAAGGTATTATTGTCAAGTTATCATTAACATAAGTACATAAATCTAAGCATTTGTTATCTTACAAACTGATTAGCTTATACATTTGAAATGTAGAGGTAAAAGGATTTATAAGCTACAAAATACTTAATTAAAATTTAGTTTTATAGTTTATTTATTGAATTTTTTACATAGGTTAAAATTTACCGCGTATCTAACACATGTCAATAAGATTCTTATTTCAAACATACTTCTATGGAATCTAATCTTTATCTGCATGTGTTAGTTACGCGGTATTGCACTATCCCCGACGATAGGTATATCGAAAAAAAAAATATATTCAAAAGAAAGAAAAATATGTAAAGAAGAAATAGATTTAACTATAAACAAGTTATTGCAGTTTACACTGTAGGTACTTAGTTACATAGTAACACTTAGAACGAGCAAATGTGACGTTTATTATACTAAATAATAATTGAATGGAGACTTACTTAACCATTTAATAGAACTTTTTAAATACTTGTATCATAGAGCATCAGCAATCATAAATTATCATAATTATTTAAGTAACATTGAGATTCATGGTAACAATCTTATTATATCTATACAAGAATACTAGAGCCTATAAATTAAAATAAATTAGATCTAACGGGCACTCATGAAAAATATTAAGTGGAAATCGAACCGTCCGCTTTCAACCAAAGAATTGTATCTATATAAATATTAGATATACCAACTATAAGTTTTTATATGGTGTGTTATCCGGTTTATATGGACAAATTTCGGGTATTAATTAAGGGTACTATATGGGGTAACATATGGGTCGTGGTCGTGCAGTGAACAGGGTACAAGGAACGGCCACGCTGAGCAACTTTCACTACCAAGAAATCGCGAAAAAAACCCAAATGCCACCCTGTATATGCAAAACATGAAGTAATTCGTTCTATTTGCACATTACACATTTTTACATAATTAGGTACCTATAATACCTACTACGTTTTTATTTAAAGTTGAGAAAACTTCATTCATTATTTATCTTGATGTTTCGAGCACACTCATCGTGTTACACTCGTGGCCTCAGGCATCCTAAATGAAAGGTTTTATGAACTATCCGCACTTGGTTAGCCATGCATTCAAATTCCATGAGAAATAAAGTCTATGAAAACGAAAGACTATCGTCACACAAAATGTTAGGCACCTACCTAGACATACGAATTTTGTAGCTCTTCAGCTTCAAAACAATTTTATTCAAGATCTCCGACCACAGATACGGGACAATAAATGGGAACGGACATTGGACTTTATTGTCCATTTAACATGAACTGCCGGAGCCAAATCAAAAGAAGCCGAGTTGTTCGGGACTGGCCGGATGACTGGGTTGTTCAAAGCTGCCGCTATCTGATTGGGTAAAAAGGTTTTACCCAACCCCCAGTCTATGGCCCATTCATCCTTTGGTTCTTATCTAGTAAATAACTTTCTAACCATCTAAAAGCGCTTATTTTCAGATGTAAACTGCTATGTCCTTATTTCAAAATAAAGCAATCCCAGCATGGAAAATAATAACTTTTTGTGTATGTGTGCATTTATAGCACATAGACATATATTATCATTAGCCTATCTCAGTAAACTGCTGGATATAGGCCTCTCCTATTACCTATGCGTATGGATGCATTAGAAGGTAAATATCCATAATCGCCACATAAGCAGCTTGGGGATCACGATACTATGTCCACTATGATATCGCTGCAGCCCATCATCGATCTTCAATAAATTAATGGTCAGTGACATTCCCATCCCTTAGTCGACTTTTACTATACACACGGTAAAAGTTGGGATGGTGGCAAATGTGTTCCTGTCCTACTGCCGTCACCACGCGACTATTTTATAGGAAAAAGTGCTAGAAAGTTGCTTACTAAATAAGACAACTTAGGATGAATAAATAGCCTGTAATCTGTTTTATACGGGTTACTGGCCAGCCCAATGGTATCAAACTTGAAACTTGAACTAACCGGCAAGGCAAAGGCATATAGGCTGTATCAAACATAGTAGCGTTGTGTTCCGTTTAAGAGCTCATTAATACATTTTTGTTTGCGTAAAAAATGTTTTGATACTCGTATATGTATGGGTCTGATCGCTCAAGTAGGCAAACCACCACCTCCACTATTTTTGTTACATCTTACGTATAGATAGGTAAGTTTCACCGACTAGGATATTTATGCGATTGTGTCACGTTTAACATATTTCTAGGGTTAGGAATTTTGGTGGCATTAGGTGAACAGAGAACAGTGGAGTCGTTGCTCAAATTGTTTATGATTGATTGAATAATTAATTAATCAAAAATAATACACAAACATATTCTTTTTAACAGCTACCCTAGGTTTCGCGCATTTTAAGTATTAAATAATTTTATTGTATTAATATTTGACTACCTATGAAATGAAATTCAATCTTTTTTTTATAATGTAGCTTATGATAATTATGTAATATTTATGGGCTTCGAGAAAACTAGAACCTTGAAAATCAAATAAATACATTTTCTCATTTATCAACATTTTTATTGAAAATTAATATTTTTTCTAGATTCTCAAAAATAACATTCGTGTTTATTTATTTAAATTCATTGATAAGTCCAGCTTGAACTAAACACTATTTCGTTATTATTTTATAATTAATCATTTATTCAAGTAAAAAATGTTTGTAACATCGACTCCACTGCTCTCTGTTCCATAAATGCCACCAAAATCCTAACCCTACATATTACATAACACAGTATTTCTTAAAGATCCTCTTCTGCTTTTATTACTTTGCAGCGTACGAGCACATACTTATTCCCGAGTGTTCCAATTGAGCTAATAGTTAGATCTGAAAACGAAATCCTTTAATTTACGTTTTTCTAACAGATTCATAACTACCTATTTCATTTTCCTATACATAATATTTCAAACTCAAAGCGCATATGCAAGTTAAATATTTTGAGGTGTAAATTCCGATTAACTAATTGATTTTTATTTGTTTATGTTGGATCTTTGTTATGGAATTTCCTCCCGCAAACGCTCCTGCCAAGATTGTTATTTTAATGGACTGTAGTATGGGGCTCTTCAAAAGGTTTTCCACCGGTACTGAAAGGCCAAGAACCACCAAAAAGAGATGGAAAAGTAGCTAAAGATTTTTTGGACCCGGACGCGCTAACAACCAAGCTCATGAGACAACATAAGAAAAGTCTCTACATCTTTTCAAAAACCTTGAAGATCTAAATAAATGATCTTGGTCACCGAAAAGGCAGCGGCGACATCTAGGGCAGCAGGGACACTGACTACTGCGGTGGTGAAGCCGGACGCGTCTGCAGCCAAGCCAATGAAACATAAAAAAGTATCTCCTCCTTTTCAGAAACCTTAAAGATCTAAATAAGTGATCTTGGTGAAGGTAGCGGCAGCAGCAACAGCGGCTACTGCGGCGGACGCGCTAACAACCAAGCCCATAAAACATAACAAAAGTATCTGCACCTTTTCAGAAACCTTAAAGATCTAAATAAGTGATCTTGGTCGCCGTGAAGGCGGCAGCAGCAGCTATGGCAGCAGCAACAGCGACTACTACGGCGGTGGAGCCGGACGCGCTAACAGCCAAACCCATGACATATAACAAAACTATCTGCATCTTTTCAGAAACCTTAAAGATAAGTGATCTTGTTACCCGTGAATGCCGCGGCGGCTTGGGCAGCAGCAGCAGCTAGGGCAGCAGCATCAGCGACTACTACGGCGGTGGAGCCGGCCGAGCTAACAGCCAAACCCATAAGACATAAAAAGTATCTGCATCTTTTCAGAAACTTTAAAGATCTAAATAAGTGATCTTGGTCGCCGTGAAGGCAGCGGCGGCAGCTAGAGCCGCAGCGACAGCGACGACTGCGGCGGTGGAGCCGGACGCGCTAACAACCAAACCCATAAGACAACAAAATTATCTGCACCTTATTTACCGAAACCTTAAAGATCTAAATAAGTGATCTTGGTCGCCGTGAAGGCAGCGGCAGTAGCAAGGGCAGCAGCAACAGCGACTACTGCGGCGGTGAAGCCGGCCGATCGAGCTAACAACCAAACCCATAAGACATAAAAAGTATCTGCATCTTTTCAGAAACCTTAAAGATCTAAATAAGTGATTTTGGTCGCCGTGAAGGCAGCGGCGGCAGCAAGGGCAGCAGCAACAGCGACTACTGCGGCAGTGGAGCCGGACGCACTGACAGCCAGACCCATAAGACAACAAAATTATCTGCACCTTATTTTCAGAAACCTTAAAGATCTAAATAAGTGATCTTGGTCGCCGTGAAGGCAGCAGCAGCAGCTAGAGCCGCAGCAACAGCGACTACTGCGGTGGTGGAGCCGGACGCGCTAACAACCAAACCATAAGACAACAAAATTATCTGCACCTTATTTTCAGAAACCTTAACCCTTTATAGGGCACCGGTCTCTAAAACGACCACCCTAAAGCACTATCTTTTTGTATTTTTTTCTTGTACAGAATTTTTCGTACCATATGATGGCGTTGAGGCTTGAACCCACTATTTTTTTGAGTCTGGCCCGTTAAAGGCTTAAAGATCTAAATAAGTGATCTTGGTCGCCGTGAAGGCAGCGGCGGCAGCTAGAGCCGCAGCAACAGCAACTACTGCTGCGGTGGAGCCAGAGGCGCTAACGACCAAGCCCATAAGACATAAAAAAGTATCTGCATCTTTTCAGAGACCTTAAAGATCTAAATAAGTGATCTTGGTGAAGGTAGCGGCAGCAGCAACAGCGGCTACTGCGGCGGTGGAGCCGGCTGAGCTAACAGCCAAACCCATAAGACAACAAATTTATCTGCACCTTATTTTCAGAAACCTTAAAGATCTAAATAAGTGATCTTGGTCGCCGTGAAGGCAGCGGCGGCAGCTAGAGCCGCAGCAACAGCGACGACTGCGGCGGTGGAGCCGGATGCGCTGACAGCCAAACCCATAAGACAACAAAATTATCTGCACCTTATTTTCAGAATTAAAGATCTAAATAAGTGATCTTGGTCGCCGTGAAGGCAGCAGCGGCAGCTAGAGCCGCAGCAACAGCGACTACTGCAGCGGTGGAGCCGGATGCACTAACAGCCAGGCCCATCAGCACAGACACGCACAACTGGGCCACGAATACGCAGCTGCTGACGACTGCCACGTCGGTGCCGAGCCCGCGCGCATCACCGCCGCCGCCGCCGGCGCTGTCCCACTGGAACACGAAAAGGTACCTAAGTCATTTCGTCGTCTGATGCAAGTTTCAGTTGTACAGTCGAGGAAATTGAATGTTCAGCACTTTGAGGTTCAAGTTAAATTGGTTGTGTTGTATGTACTAAGCACGTCCCACGTAAAGTGAGCCATAAACTGCTAAACATTCAATTTCTTCGACCGTACCTTTATGCCTGAGTGCATAGCCCATTTGCCAATCACTAATGCTCTCTGTCACTCTTTGTTATTAGTCTCTTTACTTCGTATCTCTTTCGATTCACGATGGAACGTTAGCAATTGATAGGTATCTTGGCTATGCACCTTGAAATCCTACCATTCAAGCATAGGTATAAAATCGTAAAATGTCACTATTAGTCCCACTAGTCTAACGTTCGTGATTCAAATGTTCTCTTTATTTCTAAAACGACCGGTTCTGCTTAATACAAAATTCTTACCGTCCCCGTAGCGTGGTAATGGGCCACCAGCAAGTACGGCATAGTAAAGAGCGTGGAATACATGATGCCCGCCGTCCAGCTGAACAGTATGACGGCTGCGCGGGCGCGGATCACGCATAGCATGAACATGCCGCAACTGTATGTGCAGAGACCGCCGACGTACACCTTCTTGGCCCTGGAATTAGACTTCAAAGTTGTTGTGTCGAACTTTGACTCTAGGGTGAATCCCATCAGCCAGTCATCAGTTTCATTATCTGAGATAATGAAACTTCTCATAATATTCTCATAACATCTACGTTTACATGCGTTGATCGATCTGTCAAATGCTAGTGCAACTGACCCCTTATCTGTTGATTATGGGATTCCTTAATTTTAAGTATATTTCTATCAGTCGACGTCAAGTATATCATTTCATTACGGCTTAGATGTCAAAAATCTAAATGTATTTTTCGTATACGACCTTAACATCAATGCAATATACAGGGTGTTTGGGATAACGATGTAGGAATTTCTGGAGGTGGTAAAGGAGACTAATTGGAAGTCCAATATGTGACAGTTTTTTTTTAATAAAAAAAAATTGAAGTCACACTTGCCTACTAACTACAAGAAACTTATTTTGTTTGGTGACGGCGTTCAACAATTGATCGACGATAACTTTTAAACTAATTGCTATTTTGTTGCACTTTTTTTTTGTAATCAAAACCTAGAAAATCAAGCATGTTTTTACACGAATAGGAAGACTCATATCCCGACTACTTTTTTTTTCACAGGCCGATAAAGTTTAATTTACTGTTAGAAATCAGTAATGATGAACTAGAAAAATTATTATAGGGGTGGGAGTTAAATTTTTATTTTATTTATTACTCAACTAATTGTTATGTTGATTAAAAAAAATCAATTATTGCACATTTTGTTTTAAATTCAACTTTTTAAGTAAATTTTTGGTATAAAACTAAACATTTTGAAAAACGTGATTTAAAAAAAAACTGTCACATATTGGACTAAGGTAAATAGGGTTCAAACTCTTCCAATTAGTCTCCTTTACCACCTCCAGAAATTCCTACATCGTTATCCCAAACACCCTGTATTTATTTAGTTGTATATAAATCTTTGGCACCTAAACCGTAATGATATCTTTAACCTGTCTTAGAAACGAAAAATAAATGTTTAAGTACATTTTTATTTGTATACGGGGCTTTCCTTTCCTATTTTTAATATTTTAATTATCTAATAAAGCAAAAACTACCGGTATAGATTTCTCCCTTCTCAAATTATTTATGATATAGGTACATTTTTTTATTATTAGTTTCATTTTGAAGGTGAATAAGAGGACTACGAAACCCTATTTTCGCCAATTTTACCTATCTATTATATTAGGCGAAGATGTAGTTGTCCCTTCTTAGGTGTATCGAAACGTTAGGAAACAGTTTACGATTCAAATATTTTCTGAACTCCCATCTCCTCTTAAGTAGGTACTTGGTTGGACATGTCCAGTACTTTAAAAAATCAGGGCAAATTCACACCTTACTCTGTTAAAAGTCAGGTGGTTTTTCCTTCTGTAATTTGAATTGACTAGACATGTTCTTTCCGTGGACCCTTCAACTGTAGGTAGTATTTAATATTAAGTCGTGTGCGTGCTTGTGCGTGGTATGTGGTTCTTAAAAGTAAAACCAAACACCCAGCATATATACGATTTGTAAATGAAATAGCCGCCACCTTTAGTCTTAATTAGTGCTGCAACCGCAAATTTCCAACCCAAAAGGGAAATTGAATCCTCTGTAACCTCGTTAAACCCGCAGATTAAATTTATTGAAATAAAACGAGGTTTAAAAAGAATTCCGAATCCTCGATGAAATATTCGTATCCCACCTTCACCAAATTAAGGAACAAAAACTCTTTTTTCCGGAAACTGAAATTTATGAGTGCTGTACCTACAAATCCAGGTTTTCATATTATTAAAACGCAGAATGTAAAATATAGATAGGTATATCTCTGTGTAGACTCAGGTATCTACTTTTAGCTTTAACTATACCTATTTGCGTATCTCAGCGTAAGACTGTAGGTACTAAGATCTGAATCAATAGAAAAAGAAAAAAAGGTAAACAAATATGGCGGACTGGCAATCGCATTTGTTGTCTATGAAAATAGTGATGGGACCGATGGGAATAGTATTAACTTTAATCGACCAAATATATCCTTCGCAAAATAATTACGAACTCAATATAAATAAGTATTAGGTAAATAGTGTGGGAACAATTTTTTATGACAAAAAGCCATTAATCCTACTAACAATTTTTAATCGGAGTGACTGTCACTATCACTACTCTCCTCCGAAGTGTCATCATCAATGACGAAAGCTTTTGTTACAGCCGCATTGTCAATAACAGTGTCGGAAATTCCGTCAATCACATTTCTCACTATTTTTTACAACTTTGCTAACAACATCTATCGACACTTCCATAATCGCTGCCGTTGTTTTATACAACTCCATTTTGTATGGGTAAGTAGGTGAGGTTCTTTCTAAATGTCTGTACACATTTAAAAAGAATCCTTTTCATATCTTCCGTTCGTTGTTTTTTACAATCTTAGCAATTTTTGCGGCTTTAATCCCTATGGTCCAGGTTCACTCATTGTAATCTAAAATAAAGTTAGATAAAGAGGCAGATATTTACTTTTCACTTATCTACACTTTTGAGTTTAATTTAAAAGAATTTACCTTTATAACAAACCTTTTGAAGACGAAATGAGGCCTGTAAATAGCTAAGTCAAGTTGCGTTATTCTGTAGCAAAAGTGTAACGAAATCACAATGTTTATCTTAGTCCATATATAAAATAGCCAAGTCGTAGTTTAACCAGTCACAAAAATCCAATCAAATTACAATTATCGGAGTCCAAATATAAAAGCTAAGCCGTAATAAAGTAAATATCATAATAATACACAAAACCCGTAATAACACGAAAAAGTAGCATTTTTTTTAAATACCCGTTTTTAGTTTTCTCAATTTACCGCCACTTCTGGCAGTCATGGTTAAGCCGCATACTCACGTATCCGATATTAAACTCCGCCACGAAGTCCGCGAATTATGCGGTTTAACGTTGTAGGTACCGGTACACATCAATAGTTTCCCAAATGACTCACGAACAATCATTTTTGTATATTGTTGGGTATAATATCAAAGAAAAAAATAAGAACAATCGATCGAATAAAACCGAATCGATAACGGAATAAAACTGTTTTATGTCCCATCACCACAAATGTTAGTTTTTTCATAGACAAGATAAATTTCGATGAGTAAAAAATCTCGACTAGCCCTTGACATATATCGTAAAACACGTCCGAAGATTTCTTTATACTTAATTATTAATAAATATCAGATATTTTAACTAAAAATGTATGTGAACACAAGGTTTAAGGTTCTAAGTTGTGGATAGTATCAAGATTGTGTTCGGAAAGTATGTGGTTACGAAGTAATTCAGGTTTGCAGGTTTGTTTACCTTTTTTTCTTTTTCTATTGACTCAGATTTTAGGTACTATACAGGATGAAACGGAACGACGATCCTTCCCGCTACCGACCAAGTCTACCAACCATTACGACGAACTTTCAGTAGGTATAGTACCAACATCGAAATATCTTAAAAATTAATCTCTCATACAAAGTGAGCAATTAGTTATTTTCCATGTACGTTTTCGATGTTGTTCCCATACTGAAAGTTCATCGTAAAGGTTGATAGACTCGGTCGGTAGCGGAAAGGATCGTCGTTCCGTTCCACCTTGTATGTAGGATTTCCTATGAATCACCGTGAAATGTCCGCTAAGTTGACAACTTAGTAAATTATCGATTAAATCAGTGAGAAGCAGAACAAGTGCAACAGGAAGCTGAAAGTCAAGGGTGGATTGATCTTGTTAGCGCTAGGAAACGTTTGCAGTCAAGTTGAAGGGCGGAGTAAGATAGCTGGTATCTGGGCCGCGTGACAACTTTAAGAGACATCATTCTGATAGTATAGATAGCTAGTTCTATCAACTATTTTGTTTCGAGATTTCGAAATGCAATATTTTTACACGACTGCCAAAAGGAGAGTATATGTGTTCAGCCCCTATGTATGTTTCATATTTTCTTTAAACGCGCAGATCTTCGCGACCGCTTAAGCGTTTTTATTGGAGTAAGGTATCATTAGAATCCTCGTGACGTCGCGGGTAACATAGGATATGTGACGTCACGTTAAAAATAATATGGCGGCCTAAAAATTCAATATTATCCAACCAAAAAAAAATAAATATGAAAGAAATCTATCGAGTTTGGTATCAAAATGAAGAGCTTTAAACAACGATTACGAATATGTGTATAACTTATATGTTTGTTACTTATTCTAGAAAAGCCAGATTCATTAAAATACAATTAAAGCGCAAACAATAATATGTCATCTAAATGATATGATTTGGGTATCAAATTAAAGCATTTTGTATGCCGATTGCAAATCTATATACAAGTTATATGTTTAAGTATATATTTGAAGAGAAAACTCGAAATGTTCTACATCGCACTATTGAAGTTTTTCTTCAATGCCTAAGCCGTGACAGGACTGTCACCCTTGACACATCTTCTTGAACGCTAAGAAGTGTGTATGAAACATATAGATTGTATGTACGCGCTTGTGGTCAAGGGGTAAAATGCACGGCTGCTACGCAGCGGTCGTGGGTTCAATCCCCGGCTCGTAACCGAATGAGTTTTTCAAATAAAACTTATAAACGATAATGTCGTTTGATATACAGTACCGGTCAAAAGTTTAAGTTCACTCCATGATTTTGATACAAAATAGACTTTTGGGCGATATTTTTTTTTCAGTGTTAACGGTAAAATTTTAAGAGCTAGTTAATATTAATTTCCCATACAATCTGAACAATTTTATACATTGGATCCGATAATAATTCATAGGCAAGTGAAGTTGTCATATTTTGATGATGACATGACTACCAAAAGCTGCCACAGCTGCCTCAGTTGTCTGAACTGTTCGAAATTAATAAGAAATAGCTCAATAATCAGTCATAATTATATTGGTAAAGAATTTAATTAAATTGAGTTGGAAACAAGTGCTGGAAAAATGATAGCCCAAACAGTCGCTTTCGTATCAAAATCGTAGGTTTATGATGGTACCGTGTTTAATCGTATGTCGTTGTTGCCGTCAGGTTCTAACAAGTATGTAAGTGTGAAAGTGATGCGTAGAGCGATAAATAGATAAAACGGGACCATCATATAAGCCACCAGTACTGTACAAAAAGTGCTTTACGGTGAAAGAAAACATCGTGAGGGAACTTGCATACCTACATCTGCGAAGAAATTCAAGGATGTACGAGAAGTTCCCAGCAAGTATTAGGCCAGCGTTGCCGAGAATGGCCAGAATACAATATCAAAAAATTACGTACGATATGGTTCGCATATCAGAGGAATGTCCCTAAAATACTATCACAATAGCAATTGTAGCCAAACAAAATTGCTTTATACGTGTTGTAACATGCGCATAAAATTTAAAACTTGAAATATCTTAACAATATGATATCTTAATAATTAATATCTTGAAATATATTAATAATATGTACCTATGTAGTTTGCGAGATAAGAGACATTTAAAATGGGCCGGTTTTTTTCATCCAAAATATAAGCCTACAATTTTTGTTAAATGTCAAATTAGTAATTAAGCATACGATAGGTACAACAACGTCACTAGGAAACGAGTATAGTCAGACATAGGTGCTGGAGAGGAACACTAAACTAAGGTTTTGAACGTTCTGCCGATGGCTTTTGGTCAGATCAGGGTCGGATTTGGCCTTAACATTTGCGCAGGGGAGTTGGTATGAATGAAGACAGGTTGGCCTGGAAACTTGAGTCCCACGCAGCTCGCAGGCAAGCGCGCTGGGTGGCCGCACTCAGCTTTTGCTCGAAAACATTTTTGGGCTTCGTTTTAATGCTACGCTTTTCCATTGTATAGCGAAGGAGCGCTGGGCTCTGGTAGCTTGGCCTTCGGCCTTGCAAGCCGGCGCGCCTTTAGGGGACACTTCGGGCCTTCGGCCTTACGCGGAGCACGGTTTACAGCCTTCGCAGGTTGTGGAAACAATCGTCGGGTCTGCAGATTTCCGATTCGTTTGCATGTTACACTATTCCATCACGTAGTGTGGTAGCGCTGGGCTCTGGCTTCGATTGTTAAGGCAGTTAAAAAGGACGGTTGTACCACTTGGGCTCGCTCGTCGGGACTCTGACCATCGGGATTGCGCTTGAATCACCCCGATAGTTACGCTTCAGGCCTTCGGCCCTTCTTCGGCTTTGCTTTAAATTTCTGCCAAGTGACACTTGGGCCCTCTTAGTTAAAGTCTGTGCCTCTGGCCCCGGTGGTCCGGGCTGGGGGCTCAGACTCGCAAACCAGCGCTTCTCTAAGGAACGAATCGGGCCATCGGCCCTACGTGGAGTACGTCCTACGGCCTTTGCAGGTTGTCGAAACGATCATCGGATTCATTTTAACGTTACACTATTCCGTCAGCTGATGTGGTAGTGCTGGGTTTTAGCGGCTCGGCCTTCTGCCTCGCGAACTAGAGCGCCTCTGAGTGCCGCTTTTGGCTCTACGCGGAGCTCGGCTTTAAGTCTTCGTTGGAGTTCGAAGCGAACCGTTGCACACTGGGCCCTCCGGTTCGATTATTAAATTAGTTAGGAGGGACGGTTGTACCGTGTGGGCTCGCTCGTCGTGCCTTGGGCCCTACGCGGATGTCGGTTTTTTAGATGCTGGGGTATTTGAAGAAGCATGGTAATTCAATTTTCTCGCAGCTCGGCCTTCGGCTTCGATTTCAATTTGCAAGCGACGTGCTTGGGCTCTCGAAGTGAAGGTCCGGGCCTCCGCGAGCTCAGTTTTCGGCCTCCGACCCTGAAGCTCGCCCTTCGGACTCGCTCAACATAAATTTAAACTGGTTTCAGTAATATTTCAGCCCTCACGTGGCTTGCCCTTCGGATTCTCCCAAAATTAGCGGGATGGGAACTCCTCGTGCTCCCGGGGTGAAGCTGAAGCCCTCTGCGAAATCGGTTTTTGAAATTCTATCCAACTTTAAGGAAACTCCAGATTCACTAAAAGGTTTCAAATAAATAAAATAATTAAAAAATTAAAAAACACGCCTGCCGTTTTAAGCGAATTGAAAAGTAACAAATAATTCCTTTTTCAGGTTAATTCTTGTTAGCGTATCTACATAATAATAATAATAGGCGCTTGTCTTATTACTTACTAGATTTTGTTGCAATTGCAGTCGGGGAACCTCCATATATTTATATTTTCCGCAATGAAAGGTTCCCCGACTGCAATTGTAACAAAATATAGTAAGTAATAAGAGAGCGCCTATTATTATTATTATTATGTAGATACGCTAACGAGAATTAACCTGAAAAAGGAATTATTTGTTACTTTTCAATTCGCTTAAAACGGCAGGCGTGTTTTTTAATTTTTTAATTATTTTATTAGACAATGTCGTCATACATAACAATCATAATTATTTGGTCTCGGTTGCATCATGTTTTTTTTATTTGCTGAATCACGTCTTTTTACTCCATATCGGGATGGTGGTTGGGATGGTTTCTCATTACTTACCTAATTCCCATAATATGCGACTTAATATTTCAATGTTGTTCGACTTTTTAACTAGTTAATAATTGTTTCTATTTTTTATATTGTGACGGTTTCCGTATATCCTGGTAGAACATATAGGAACACATTAGGAATGGTGTCTTAAATGAAATCCATAAAAATGCGTGAAATGATTTCTAATGTACAAAAAATCGTCTGAAACGTAAAGCAATTAAGATATTATAGTAAGTAAGAGGGCTAAACCGCCCGAATACCTAATTATTGACCCTGGAATATACTAACGCCTTAGAAGTCAGTCAACCAAAGCATAAGGTAAGACTGTGAGCTTGCTAATAATAGTACTTAGGCACCGAACACTAACTTAATGTCTGAACATAATACCGTCGACAAGCAAAACTCACTAAGTAACAAATACCTACTTGAAATAAAGCTCGTATCTCAGTTCTGACTTAATACTGACATAAGAGGTTGCTAAGAGTAATGACAGTTTTTATAGTGAGTTTTGCTTATCAGCCGACGATACGTATAAAACCATTATACTTATCATCTCTTAAAACGAACTAAACGAATCAAAATCAAACGAACTTGTAACATCTTTAGTTTGACCTCTTCACCAATGCACCTATTAAAATAATAATAATTAACTATCTACCGATAATTTTAAAATGTCATGCCATGATAGTAGTACCATTCTTTCTAAGAAAACAGTGGATGAAACTTCACCGAAAATAAACTCTCCTGCAGAATAAAACAAAATTTAGCCCGTTGCTAAAAACATGTTTTTGCCAACCCCTATCCACTCCCTACCACATAATGTGTTTACGAAGTGCACCGGCAGTGACCCATATGACATCGCAAATCGTCTTACTAAGATCAGCACCCGCGAGCAATATCGCGGGTCAGTGGGCATTCGCTGAGTGCCTGGGGTTACCTGACGCCTACCTAGGTACTGTTTAAACCCTAAATACACTTCCTTTGTGAAGGCAGGGACAAAGAGCCAGGCATAATTTTAAACGCAGACTTTTAATGTTGCTAGTGTGCTCAAAATTCCTGCAGCCATTTGATCTCTTCCGTTTCATCATGTCAGTTTTATGGTAGGTCTATAACGAAACAAGTTATGTTGCCGTGCTAGGTTTTGTCTTAAGTTAGTTGAA
>JALPQI010011150.1:0-32034 GCA_025490895.1 Thaumatotibia leucotreta | reverse complement strand
GAGTTGGCTATCAATAGATTTATCGATATCACGATCGATCGCTTAAGTACAACACTATGCAATACAAATATTTGAATCCCACTATTTATAATTACATTACGAATGCAAATACGAATGGTTAATTCACAAAGCTACACACATGTATCCGGCAACAAATATTGAATAAGATTTTCAGTTACTTTTACCTTAATAAGGTTCGAAATTTTAAAATTCAAGTCAAAAACTAAATTACCGGTGAAACGTAATGTCTTTATTTTGTTCATTCAGGTAACCCTGGCGGTTTTTACACCATGGAACCACACAAGTCATCACTTTTATCACATTCCGTGCACTTATCGAACAGAAATATACATGAAAAGCTTTATTTTAATCACTTTTACTATTTGCGGTTTAGGTGCACTAGTATAGCCAAACAAAGATCGTTGACAGGCATTGCTGGCGTCACCCACAGATATAATAGACTCGGTCTATTAAATTAATAAGTCTATGACGGGGACAACGTCGAAATCGCGAAAAAAAAATCAGCTGTTTCATACAAATTGGCGGCATTACGCCGGCCGAAATGTATGAAACAGCTGATTTTTTTTTCGCGATTTCGACTTTGTCCCCATAGTAAAAGTTGGTCAGTATGACCTACACATTCACTACGTAGAATTTGAACGGTCGAAAAAAAAACACCCTGTATAATTATGGTCGCAGTTTTAATTAAACAATTGCATTTTTTTAACTTGTATTATTTTATAATCATGCATGCACTTTTAGAACTTAATCTTGGTTTTATTACCAACTTAAAACCTTAAATCTTGAGTTCATATACATTTTTAGTTAAAATTATTGATATTTATTAGTATTAACGTAAAAATATATCTGCGAACGTGTTGAACACATATCGTGTCCAAGACGTCAAATCCCACAGATAAAATATAGGGAAGATTCCGTGTATTAAGACATACATGAACAAACTATTGTCATCCTTCACCCCATCTCAAGACGTATTCCATAAGGAAAAAGAGACAAATAAAGTAGCTCTACTTGGCCGTGAACTCCATCAACGACTCCATTTTCTTGAACAATGCTACCAACCTGACTAGATAAAATGTCATTACTATTAGTGATGTCCAGTCTTCAATCGTATACTTTTATCGTCAATAATAATATTTTTACCAAATTAGGTAGCGAATACAGTAGGAATAAACCTTATTTCCTACTCAAAATCACGATCTTCTTCGATCGTGATTTCAAAATCTACATTTTAGGATAAAAATAAAATCACAAAGTTAACGAAATATTTTCTTTAATTAAAATGTCATAATGAGGGTTTCCTAAAACGTATGCCACTAGTTGGCGCCACTTAGCCGTAAGGTCCCGCTACGAAACACAATTATCTAGCCCCAAAGAAAGACTGAGTAAATGTTTTTTTTTTTTTTTTTTTTATAAAGTTCAAATTTTTTTATGTATTTTTTTTAACTCATACAAAATATTTAAACCAGAAACTATAAACATAGAATTTAGACAAGTTTCTGGACCTGCTCCCGCCCTGGTGATTTCAGAAAACTCTCATTATAACATGTTTTATGGACTTATCATTCCTTAAAGCATACCTAACAATTTTGGTATGACATGACAAGTATCACATGAGCGTCATTATTAAACTAAACTTAATTTACTTGCTGGTTGACATGACATTGGATGATTATCAAATATGGTGGGTAGTACGTCAGAATGTAATCACTTATGCGCGTACCCTTGCCTGAAACAACAGCTTATTATTGTGCGGAGCATATTTTTGAATACTCTTTAGGGTACCAGTCGTCTGCCTTTTTGATATTTTTGACCCATAATAGCCTTTGTTCAGTGTCCAGTGGAAACCTGTTGGACATTAAAAACATCGATTCATTTTTGAGTTGACTATCAATACATTTATCGATATCACGATCGGTCTCTTAAGTACCACACTATGCGATACAAATGTTTGAATCCCACTATTTATAATTACATTACGAATGTAAATACAAATGGTTTAATCACAAAACTACACATATGTATCCGACAACAAATATTGAATAAGATTTTCAGTTACTTTTACCTTAATAAGGTTCGAAATCTTAAAATTCAAGTCAAAACTAAATTGCCGGTGAAACGTAATGTCTTTATTTTGTTCATTCAGGTAACCCTGGCGGTTTTTACACCCTGGAACCACACAAGTCATCACTTTATCACATTCCGTGCACTTATCGAACAGAAATATACATGAAAAGCTTTATTTTAATCACTTTTACTATTTGCGGTTTAGGTGCACTAGTATACCCAAACAAAGATCGTTGACAGGCATTGCCGGCGTCACCCACAGATAAAATAGACTCGGTCTATCAATTTTATATGTCTATGTCAAATCCTATGGAAAGTCAGCCATATTTTGTTTATATTTTTTTAAATTCTTCTGACGAATACAAATCATGAGCAAACGAATTACCACAATTTTTTATAGTCTGTATAATTTTATTATCGTCGCTTATACTCTGTTTGGTTTGGTGTTAAAAAAAAGGTAAACAATCTTGCAGTATCTTTTTATTGAAAAATGCATATAAAAATCCAAACTAGGTACTTAATTCACCAAAAACAATGTAAATCACTGCATTTCCTTGTTATATTATGTATATTTGCTAAAACTTATTTTCTACTCGTAGTTTTCAATAAAAAGATACTGCAAGATTGTTTACCTTTTTTTAAACACCAAACCAAACAGAGTATAGTGCACGCAACAGAAGCCTTAATATTATTATGTATTTATTTATTTTATTTAAGATAAAATACTGGGAGACAACGCCCTCAACTTGGCTTTGTCAACGTTAGACGCTGGTAGTTAAACGAGCCCACGCGTGGCCTAGCTGAGCCCACACGGTTGTAACAGATTGTTTGACGAATAACACTAAAATTTTACTACCATTTATATTCATGGGTAGTGCTGGACACGTTCCCATATTGCTAATTTTATTTAGAATTGTCATGAGATCTGTTTTTTAACCGACTTCAAAAAGGAGGAGGTTCACAATTCGACAGTTTTTTTAAATTATGTACTCGAGATCTTCGAGAATCGAGAACAAATTTTCCGTTTTTTTTTAAATTGAACGTGTATAACCCCGAGAAGGTCCCGTTGGTAGGGTAGAGTGGGGCTAGCTTAGCACATTTGAGTTTATATAATAGCTCTGCAATTCCTAGCACAAGAACTAGGTTTTAGAAAATATCGAATCTATTATAGTTAGAAAGGATAGAAAATTTAATATAGAATAAACGTCTCCAGACACTTTTTCTTTTTCGTTTACAATTTCACAGTACATCTTAAAGTGAAGTCGGAATTTCACGATGGGATCATGGAGAAATCGATCGGTTGAAGTTGGTTTGTAAAGCTGATTATCAAAAATATGGAATAAGTACTATGGCCTAGTGCAGTAATCGGCCTAAGTGATGGGCAAAATGTTATCGACTAAAAATAAAAAAATAATTAAGATTTACCTAATCGATGGCGATTGACGATTAAAGATGCTGATTGATTAATCTTAGTTGGAAGAGCTTCGATTAATTTAGGCGCGATTAAATTAATTGTGGATTATTATAAGCGACTAAATATTTATCGAATAAATATTTCCACTTAAGAGCTATGCTCTTGTCGGTGTAGCAATCGCCAGCCGTCTCTCTCTTGGGCTTTTTCCTTCACTTCTTGGTAAGACATGACTTTGACCTTTTCCTTTATTTGCTCAAAGTAATTTCGTCGCTGCTTTTTACTACTTGCTAATCACAAGCAACTATGCATAATTAGAGGTCAGAGTAAATTTATATGCTGGTCCGCCTACAGTGTTTTCGATTGCGTTGTCAGCTGCATTCGATAATATTATAAGTTTACCTTTTTTGTAGACTATTGCCATTCATTGAGTGAGACTCTAACATTATTTAAATATTTAGCGAAACGATTTATTCACGTAATTTAAGTCGAAAATTCATTGACTTCCACCAAACGCCCTTCATCAGCTAATTATTCGTTTGTCCTTATCCATCACTTTGACATTGCATTTGGAAGAAAGGGACAAAACATATAGTAACGTAATAGTAGGTGCCTACGTTATGATACAAGTGCGAGAAAAATTTAGTTTTAAACGAGTGGCGATAAATTACGTTTTAAATCGATACGAGTTATGAATTTCCTTTTCGCACGAGTATCGTCCGGCATTTTTCAGTACAGACGGCCCTACAGTTTCGACCCGATTAGAAAATATGAGCCACTTCTCGCACTAGTTCAAAATTACCATCTTTACCTACTGAAAAATATATGAAATGTTAGGCCATATAGGCATATTTAAATATTGTACCTTCTTGTACCCTCAAGAAGCCCATAAGTAGGTACCTGTCGTTTATCCCTCTCGGTCTTATCAATACATATACCTATCTATAAAACCGAAAGGGACTTGCATGAATAGGGGGTTAATCTAAATAATATTGTGTAAACTTATCGATGTAAATAAGGCAGTTTATTTGTAAATAGTAACTATGCGAAGATACCTACATTCCAAAGATGCCGATAGATTTCCTTGTCCTAAATACTTAAATTACCTACCTGTAGATCAGTAGGTACTTACCGCAAACTTAAATGTATCTACTAAATACTTAAATATAATAAGGACCCAAAGAATTTAGCAAGAACATCGAAATTTGTGTATTTCGAGTGTATGTTTCTTTCTCTCTAATGAGGCCTTCGTTTGAGTGACAGAGACAAATCCTCGAAATTTTCGAACTTTGGTGGTTCGCGGTAGAAAGCCAGGATCGACGAAGACGATGATAATATATATGTATTTGTATAGGTAATAATTAATAATGCCAAATAGTTAATGTGTTAAGCACAAATCTAGTAGACTTGACCAAACGAGCATTCGCTCATTCTATCCCCCACTCTACGAAATCAACGAATTTCGACGAATCACGTTTTGTGTAAAGGTGCATTTAGACCAAACGAGCATTCGCTCATTCTATTCCCCACTTTATGAAATCAACGAATTTCGACGAATCACGTTTTGTGTAACGAACGAATTTCGTAGAGTGTAGAGTTAAATCAATATGTAAAGTTGAAATCCAACGTAATTTCCTTCCTTATTATATTGAGTAAACTAAAGCAAATATTGCCAAGAAACGACATGAGCAAATTGCACGATACATGCTTATTATTGCATATCTATTTTATTTATACGATTTACATATAGACCTATGTAACTTAATATCTACCTCCGTATTGTGAATTTCATACCTAAGTACTAATAAGATATTTACCGTGCATTAATAAATGTTTCATGTGTTGTTGCATAATTGAATGTATTCGCAATCGTATAGAAAGTAACACAGTTTTAAAAATTTAGTTCGTCAAAACATTTTTTAGCTGATTTTATCAACTTAATAATATAGTACTAGTAATTACTTATTCTATTTATGAATTGGCTACATCACTAAAATGGGTCTACTTTTTCAACTCGCCAACAACGAGTACATACGATATTATATTTTAGATACCTATTTATCAGTTGTAGAAAAAACATTCGCAAAAAATATTGATGCTTTTGGTTAGCTACTATAAGTAATTAGTAAAGTAACCAAGTACATTTTAAAAGGTCTCAAGTGCCTAATTAGGATTAGAAGTCTACATTCTTACACCTATCAAAGATCTGCAAAAGTTCCATTGCTTGAATAGCCCGCTAACAAACATTCTTAATTAGTCTAATTATCTCGGATTAAGCGCAATTAGCGTATAGAAACAAACTAATGACTGTTTTCAAACATTTTCTTAGCTTTAATGAGTTAGTCATTCCACTCACCTTTCCGCTCTAATGATCGCTCATTGTCATCCACCGAACGAGCACAGTCACAACACTATTCATGACGTCACTTCCTACACTCCATTCATAAACTACAACATCGATAACTATCGCCGACTACTTTTCAAGCACTAGTCGTGGATTCGAAATTGGAACTGTCAAATCTCGCGCACTTTTAAAATGTCACTAGAGAGTTCACGCGTTCGGAACTTTTTTCAGTTTTTTGTTTTTTAAATTGACGCGTGTGTATAGCACGGAGCGCGCGCACGTTTGAGCACGCGCCGAAGCCTCCGATCGCCCCCGCGATTTTTGAAGCGTGGGCGTCACAACCGGCTCCCAAACTAAATTATTTGCGTAATATATCTGGCTAATAAAACGCCCAGATAGCCTGATATCTTTTAAATGCTTTTCGTTTTACCGACGACCGTCACCAGCAGGGGAGCGCATCGAAATGGCGAGCTTTCTTTATAAGCTGATGTTAGAATTTTAAATGAGCATCGAATAATGCATTGGACATAAAAAGCTATCGGCTAACAATATTATGTGAGTTGGTGCGTTGAGGACCGAGTCGCCAAGTGCCTTGTAAGGAGAAACGGGTCCGTCTGCAGGCCCACACGTTTCGACTTTTTGCCGTCGAGTGCAGGAAAGAGCTAGGGAGTTGGCTAGCGTATGTGGAACCTCTTCACCCCTTGGAGATGCAGCTAGCGTACGTAGAGGCTGCCGTAAACGACATTCGACGTGTTCCCACTCTGTCGCACTTACGAATTCGTACGAAAGTGCGACAAGAAGGCAACAGGTCGAGCGTGGTTTGCGATAGGGTTTCAGAAACAAAAGGGCAAGCGGAGCTCTAGTGTTTCTGGGTTGTGAAGGAGCATTGTACAGCTCGGGCCACGTCTTGGCTCATACATTCGTAATGATATCGTTGCTGGGCAGTAATTAGACGTCTCCTAGGGTGTTACATGGTGCTGGCAAGTCACATGAAGGATGAGTTTGGTGGCTGACGTGAGGTGCTGTTAGTCCCGGTGGGGAATAACGAGATTCCATAATTTCTTGCTAAAGGAAAGAATATAAGTGTATCTGGAAATCTGGCATGACGGCATGACTTTGGTTGTTCAACTTGACATTGGCACAATCTCATATATCAACAACTTACGTGATGATTTTAATTATTCTCAGCTAGGGGATAACGAGATTCCATAATTTCTTGCTAAAGGAAAGAATATAAGTGTATCTGGCAATCTGGCTTGACGGCATGGCTTTGGTTGTTCAACTTGATATTGGCACAATCTCATATATCAACAACTTACGTGATGATTTTAATTATTCTCAGCTATCAAAATGAGTAATTTTCTATAAGTGTCGTGAGTAAAACACTTGAAATTATTTTACAGTCGCCATCAGATATATCGTAGCGTCCGGAGCGTTCAAAAATATCTGAACACGCCTGTATCGTTATGGCAATAAATGAAGTTCAGATGTAGGTATCTGATGAGTGTACAAACACGGGAAAAAAAGATTTCTTGCTTGCCCTTTGATTTTCAGTAGTATTTTAAACTATTTAACTATATAATATTCAGATCTAATACCAGTATGCAACAAATGCACGCAATATTTACGGCGTACTAGTAAGAAACGTCCGTAACGCCAGTAAAATAATAACTCGTAAGTATAGGTAATAGGTACCTGGGTCAAAATTGTTGGGTTGTCTTATTTTGTGTCCCTAAAAAACGTGACACAGTTGTGATTTTTGTATGAGATGATGTTTTGTTTCCAATTTTTGATGTATGAATTAAAATCTAGCGTGAAAAAGAAATTCAATGGCACCAGATTTTTTTATATACTGAGACGAAACAGCAACTAAAAGCGTGACATAGTGGTATGAAACAAGACAATGAAAATAATTTTGACCCACCTACGCTCTAAAGTAAAAAAACAATGCTTCCCTTGCTTGTAAGTATAGAGTGCTGCCTTTAAAATCTGTCGTCCGTCCCGATTTGGAAATGAATGCGAACATTCTATCGTGTAATTACTTAAACAAATCAACTTCTTATCTTAAACACCGTCTTTGTTCCTTTGAGGAAAGAAAGTCGCATAAATAAATAAAATAAATATCTTGGGACATCTTACACAAATTGACCTAGTCCCACGGTAAGCTCAATTAAGGCTTGTGGTGTGGGTACTTACCAGGCGACGATATTTGTGACAAATAAATACACAAATAATGCCCCCGCCGGGATTCAAACCCGGAACCTCCAGCTTCGTAGGCAGAGTCACTACTCACTACCAACTAGGCTACGGAGGCTGACAAAATTCCTCAACAACTCTGATACTGAATTCTTACGAACATAATTTATTCAAAACCAAACATTGCTAAGCATAAAGGAACAGGCGCATTTTTTCACGCTCTAGTGTTGTACAAAATATAGTAATTAAAAAATATCGATAAATCTACCGCCGCTGGTTATTCAACTTACTTATTTTTGTTTTTTATTCTTTTATATATTCATCAGAGTAATGAGTAAACAAGTTTATTTCATAAGTAATAAACAGTTGTCATAATTGTTGTCGTGTTAATAGGAAGGTCAAGGCAAAGAGATAAAGCTCTATCTATGAAATAAAAATAAATGTCCTTGTTTCTAAACTTCAACCATTAGATGCATTATTTGGTATATAGTTAATTAAAATGATATGATAATTAACATCTTGCCTAAATGAACCTACTAGGTATTGTTTTACTATTAATTCATGACATCCGGAGTAGGTAAATGTGCTAATTAAATATGTATTATGTCGTTTAAGGTGTAGACGAATAAGTTTTAGTAGTCGCTAAGCATATCTCCCAACTTAATCGTGCTTTGCGTATAAAATAATAAAAAAAGTTCAAATATTTCCTATTTATTCGACACGTTACACAAATACAGACTTATCATTGCTTAACAAACTTTTGAATTTTAAACCAAATCGTAAAATACATTCCCTGCCTGCATGTATGTATAGCTTTGCATGAATGGACTGTAGCATGAAAAGCGGCTGGATTCTCCAGTCAATCTCAATCCCGATATACTCAGACTGCCACAAAGACCGAATAATCCCTGTGAGTTGTCCGCACTCGGTGATTAATCAATTTCATCGTCTGTAAACAATAGGTACCTATTAAAGCTGAGCTGTTTGACTGAACGACTCCTGTGAGTTCTGTGACTCACAATCGCATTATTGACAATGCTCCCGTGGCAGGGTCCCGACGGACGACCGGGCCAATTAAGTAGCGTCCTGCAAGGTTACTTTTACTTACATTCCCTGGGATTTTCAACCCTATAGCGATACGTTAAGGGTTTTAGAGAATGTAAATTGGAAGTTTGTGTTTAATGCTAGATCGCGGAAAGCTTAGTTTTTCTAAGTTTGTCGCGTTTATTGCCCATCTAATTTAGATCCGATGGAAAAATAGATTCATTTGTTTCTTATGGTGTCCTGTTATATTACGGAATAAGTTGTAGAAACAATGTTGAATGTGATGGCTTCGTAATAAATTTAGTCATATTCAAATAATGTAAGCCTTATATTTATGCAAATAGTCATATTATTATGTGATTTTCATTAAATGAAACCCAATATCGCTCCTCCTGTAAAAAACGGTCATAACACAAAAAAACGTATTTCGAGAAAATTGCATTTAAAGTTTTTATTTCGGTATTCGATTAATTTGTGAATGTATGGTAATACTTACAATTATTTTTAATTTTCACACTACTGTAAAATTTACTTAACTATTAGGTTAATTAAATAATAATAATATAATTATATAATTTGCATTTTTTTGTGTTATGACAGTTTTTTACAGGAGGAGCGATATGATATGAAACGAAATAGATATAATTATGACGTGTCATAATAATAGCTATAGTTTAGATTAAATTCTTCGTAAGGCAGCCAAAGGTCAATAATACTTTGATAAAAGATGAGTATTATTTATAAACGTATTGCTTAATATCGTAACAGTGTTTAATACTAATTAATAATTAGTATAATATACTACTCACCCCTTTTATATAGGGTTGGTACTCCCTTTGGTCTAGCCAGCTCAGGCATTAGTCTCACCGCGAGCTACGATGAATCGCCATGTCTCTTTTTTACTCGGGATTGCGTATGCTTTGTTCGTGTTTATAACCGATAGTTCATAACTTACTAGCTCGCGGTGAGACCAGTGCCTTAGACAGCATGCCACTATTCTTCGGCTAACCAAATTTTATTTCATTTAGATTGTCGCAATGTCTTGTATATGCAAATATTGAGAGCGTACCTATACTACCTATGTAACTATTACATTTCAATATTAGTTAGGTAAATGTTCTTTCACGCCCATCAGTAGTCAGTGTCGAGTTCATTTCTTTTGAAAAAAGGCAAGTAATGGTGATATCGTCGAGGATAGTAGGTACTATATTGCGTAACTAACAAATTCAATTAGGCTCAATTTGAGTGTCAATTGTTTGATATTTGAACTCTATCTGTTTTGGTAGTTACGCGGTATTGTACTATCCCCGACGATATGTATTTATTAAATAACGCAACTGAAAAATCAATCACAGCGAATAATTAAAAAAATATATGTCATTTTCATGGCAAGCACACCTTTCATCACGCTTGCGCTGTTGGATTGGAGCGAGCGTAATAGACCACTTTACCTGTTTAGGGGGGGGGGGGGGTCCGTCAAAGTACCACTCTTGGTCATCCGGGGGAGGGGGGTCTGGTATCTTGTCACGTGACTAGTATATTTCGAGATTATTTTGTAATAATGTAATTTAAATTGGATTTACACGCCACCGTTGTTCCCATCACTACATTGTAGAACAAAAGTACAATTCTACAGAACATATTGCGAAAACACAAATCAAATTATTTATTAACTAAATATTTTGATTTGTACTTTTTTTAATTTTTCTCCAGTAGTCACACTACTTAATACTATATAAATTATAAATATTAGATGTCATATACCAAAGAAAAACGACCAAGATCACCTATGTCCGAGGTGGGGACATAGGTGATCTTGGTCGTTTTTCTTTGGTATATGACATCTAATATTTATAATTTACAATTCTACAATTAAAAATTACTACTTTACCTACGCCTGTACTCTTGCAGCACGCGTTTTCAAAAACCAAAAAATACTACGTGAAAACTAGGGGGGGGGGGTTGTCTTGGCATATACTACGCTTGGTCACCAGGGGGGGGTCAAAAACGCTTAAAAAAGGGTCACGTAGTATGGGTTATGTTCCCTAAACACTAGCAAACCTAACTTGACAACTCATAACATGGCTACTTACAGGAGTGAACAGTTTGGGAGCATTTGAAGTCCTCAATCATGATGTGATTTAGGCCTCTACTATCTATCTATCATCATCATCATCATATCAGCCGAAAGACGTCCACTGCTAAATATATGCCTCTCCCAAAGATTGCCAAAACGACAGGGCCTGCGCCACTCGCAACCAGCGGACTCCTGCGACCTAAATCCTATAGCTTTTACAAATGAGACTCCCGTCTGAAATATCACTTTTACTGACGTCATAGGCCGCCGTAGGTTACGGCTACCGCTTACTAATGGATAGTACATGTGCTTGTTTAATACCAACATGGAACTATACAATTCGTGTTTACATCGTTAATAAACTACTTATTTTCCGAAGATCGATAAAAAAAGTATACTCGTAGTATTTACATATTAACTGCTGATTTATTTAATTAAAGTTCTTGAAATACATTTCATATTTAATGGTGTTTGTTTGCAACAAAAATAGAAAACACGGCCCGTCCGATAGTAAGAGATAACCGTAACCTATGGACGCTCGGAATAGGAGAAACAAGTTTTTCCTACTAGTGCGCAAAAACGAACTTTGCGCACGCTTCGCGTGCGGTAATCTCTCTTTTCGACGCACTTGTTATGAAAAAACCGTCCCTTACACGTGCAAAAACTTTTTTTTAACTCGTTTCACTCGGGCTCCAACTTTCACCCTCGCCGAAAAAAGTTTTCCCGCACTAGTTAGGATATGTACTATTTTTACAATTGTTGCACCTGTCACCATGGTTAAACAGGGCCCAGAACGACCTTGTCCAGAATTTGTAGCATCGAAATTGTGAGCATGTCAAACACGGTATCGCCATCAGATATACAGTCGTCAGGAGCGTTCAAAAATATCTAAACTCGCCTTTATCGCCATAACGATAGAGGCGTGTTCAGATATTTTTGAGCGCTTCGGGCGCTACGATATATCTGATGGCGATTGTACCGATTTATACGGAGTTGGAACGTAACCCGAGCCCGCACGATTCTGCTGACTTCCCGTCGACCGATCCCTACTGACAGCGATCACAACTTCTATATCCGCAGTAGCGTAATTTAACTTATTTTTCTTTTTTTTAACTTGCTAAGGGCTCGTTCAAAAATCATGATCACTTTTGGCAGATTGACCTAACTTCTACGCAGCCACCTTCAAGAGATTAGCATCTTGGCACCACGCCAGCTCAAAAATGCCCCCAAAAGCAATTGTTCAATTGTGCCAAGATGGGCAGGACATAGCGCTTTTCTTAACACCGCGCATATTTCGGCGCAACATCTTTGACAAATATTTATAGAATATAGCCAATCAAAACTTTGACGGACCAATCACAACTATTTTTAAATGGCGGTTTAAGTTTTTATAGGTTGATATTGACACTCATGTCCGTGATGTATTGAAGAGGGGGTGACACTTGTCAACTAAAATTCAGGACCGTTTTTGAAAGGCAATTTAATATGGCGTGTGGCTTTCATGTTTTATTTGTTCGTAGCCAGAAAGTTAAATGCCATGCTGACCGCCGACGCCCATTAGAGGGCATGTCACCATAAGAAGAAGAAAACCTGACTGCTATGATTTTATACGGGAAATGCGGATTATTTTGATTAATATTGTTGAGTAATCACGTGATGTATTGTAGGACCTCCACATCGTGATCATTCGTGATATTTTCCTGCGGATAAGTGGATACATCTCTTTGCAGTTCAAAGTATCTGCAAATTGTTAGCAAAAAAAACCTATTCACCTATTCAGTATCGAAACACCGGAAAAAACAATGCAAACAATTAAATTTTACAAACTAAAGGGGGCAGTTCAGTAAAAACGTCACAAATTGTCGCTTGCCGTGGGCGCTTAGACATTAAACAGTAGTACATTACTGCAGACGCCGGGAAAGATGGGCTTATCGGCTGAGTAGGTATGGACGGTCGAACGTAGTGAGGCCGGACAGTGATACGAAGCCGATAAGCCCATTTCACGGCGAGGCATGTATAGTGCTTTTCTCAAACATATGCAATGAAATAAAAAATACGACAATCAAAAGCCTGTTCATGAAAACCGACGCCATGTTTTAAAAAAAATTACTTACTGGCCCAGGCCGTTAAATTCGTATGAAAATCCTTTACTACTATCTCGAGGTCATCCGCCTGCAACGTCATACTTTAAAGCCTATTATGACGAACATAATGACAACATTTCATTGCATGTTTGAGAAAAAATATTTTCCTGATTTACTGGAATCCCCTAAACGGATTAGCTCTATGTTTGTTACTTTTTTAATACCTAACGTAGTGTAGAATTGACAAAATAAGTGACGTATTTTTCATTCTAAAACAACTGAAATTGTTAAATATTATTGCGTTGTATTTTTTAAGTATGTATGTAAATTAAATGTCTAAAATATGTAGGTACAGTCAAATAATAAATAATACGTTTAGTTTGAAGCATTTAGTTTTATTATTTGACCCTATTTTTTGCTAAATATTAGATGTCATATACCAAAGAAAAAATACCAATATTTTTCAGCGCTGTAATTTGAACCCACGCCCTCAGCTTGCCTAAACCACTCGGCCACTTCAGCGATAGTCTGGATACTGAAAATTCTGTACATTTTCTTTGGTATATGATATCCAATATTTAAAACAAGTTACGATTTGGGACATACTTATGAATAAACAGATGCAGTATTTTAAAATTAGTTAAAATTTAGTGGCGATATTATCACACGAGATTTAAGAGAAAAGGGGCGGTTACGTTATTTCCTGTCTAGATAAGCTAGCCGCGCTCGTTTGTCACAACACAGCTCACAGATTTAATTCCCATTTAGATTATTATTATATAATTGTACTAAAAAATAAGCGTGCTACTTAATAAGTTCTCTACAAATTATTAGATATAAATGTTTGGACTTTTAGAGACTTTACATCTCTTGTTATTATTATTACAATTCAATTTATTTAAAATTAATTTTATGTATTAGTTCTTTTTTTTTAATGCATGTTAGTTGTAAAATGTACATACCATGATTATTTGAAAGCCAATTTTCTTACCGGTTCTTCTCGGGGTCAGTGGTGTAGGGTTAGAACCGGAAGTAGTTTTGATGTTATGTAACCTGATGACCATTCAAAAGAGTTTGTTGCTATTCCAATTTGAATAAAGAATCATTTGTTTTTGAATAATGGTGCTCCTGTTGAATCCCGAATGTTATTCATATTATAAAACAAAATATAACAAGGACAATGTTATACAATACTAAAATGCCGAAAGAGCGAAAGATGATATTATACAACATTTTGTAACACCAGTGTGTAAATTAAACTAATTACTTAGGGACCATAAGAGGATTATCGTAGTTAAAAACTCAGAGGTATAATGTACACCATATTTTTTAATTTCCGTTAAATTTAAAAAGTTGCTTGTTACGTTAATTGGCGTTACCTGGTATATCAGTTTGTGTTTTTATTTTCTTTCCTACATAATAAATGAAATTTCCATTATGAGAGAACCTTAATAATAATATAAAAGTACTTCAGGTGACTGACGGCGCAATGTCAAAACAAGCAACATTAGGATGTAAGAAAGGTACAATACACTTGTTCAGGCATTAAACTTATTGTTTGAATACGTAACTTAAATTAGTAAGAGTTAAGGCATTCATTTCTTAGAGAATTAATTACGTAGGTATTTGATCTAGGTAAATAAGATTGCCCAGCGCAGCGTGGCGATTATGAACATTTACCTCCTAATGCATCCATATGCATAAGTAATGAAGAAGCCTATGTTCAGCAGTGGACTATATAATAAGCTGATGATGATTACGAATATCTGTTTAATTTAAACGATTTTGGCCATTGTGACAAGTATCAAAATGAAATATCTATGTTCGAACGTAATTTGCTTAACAGATATTTTTGTGCTGAGTCCAATTATTATGAAACCTGTTCCTGAACTCACGCATATTCATGAGAGCGGGATTTGGAATGACGCTGGCCCATTTCCAAGTCGACCCATTAACCTAACCAAATCCTTGGATGCAATGCTGGTAATTCTGGTATCTATGCAGGTATGCCTTTGGATTTATGTAATCTGTATAAATGATCACGTTTAATCTCGCAGCTGTGTTTATTTTGTATGTAAATGCTTGTAGAAAAGGATCGAACACAAATCAGATGTAAAATTTTCTTGATTTTACTCCTAATGTTCTTCAAGAAATGTTTACAACCTAACCTACACAATGTATAAGTTAGGTTGTAAACATTTCTTACATAGTATAGGTACATATAATGTCATTATTCGTAAATAATCATGAACCGTCATTAGCTAATTATTCATTTATCCTTATCTGTTAATTTGACATTTGCGGTACATAAATAAATATCTTGGGACATCTTACATACATTGACCTAGTCCCACGGTAAGCTCAATTAATGCTTGTGATGTGGGTACCAAGCGATGGCATATATAATAAATACATAGATACACAGAAATACTTAATTACATAGAAAAGAACCATCACCAATTGACAAATATTTGTAATAAACACATCACATCATCAGCCTATGATAGTCCACTAGTCGTAGGCCTCTCCTATTAACTATGCGTATATAGACGCATTAGGAGGTAAATGCCCGTAATCGCCACTCTGTGCAAGCGAATTCATGGCGATCGCAGTGATAAACACTCGTAGGTACCTACACAAATGCCCTCGTTTCATCTCATCATCATCGTCATCGTTCTCATTGTCATAATCCAATGCTGCGATTTAGCTATTTTGTAGGATATTTTTTGTGTATTTTTTTCTACCAATAAAACTTTTGTATTATATTCTCTTCAAATACTCGTTTATATGTGATGCGAAGAAGAAACTCTTCTTCCCCACGGTGAGAGTGAGACAGTTGATACGCGTGTACCTATAAATTTAATAAAAACTTTTTAATCAAAAAAGTAGGTAGACACATAAAGTGCCGGTTATCGGTATGAAAAGTTGCACTACTGCCCAGTTCGATCGTAAAACTGTGAATTAGATTTGCTCACAAACTATCGGCTTACAATATTCATTACTAGCGTGTGATTACTGGGTGCGCCAAAGTATTTATAAAATTGCAACTTAGATTATTGGAACTCCGAAAATTTTTCTTATACAATTTAACTTCATAATGATCGGTATTTAGAATAATCTTTGTTCATAATCATCATCACATAGAATTATTTATGTTCATAATATTTTTAGTACTAACTTTTATGTTTATATAATTTTTCACTATACTTATTTTATGCTATATATTCTAATGTTATAGGTATTTATTTTTATCTGTACTGGTTTTATGTATGAATTATTTTTGTTTAATTAAATATAAATCGTACTATTACTGTAAACTAGCTACCTGCACAAATCAGGTTGTGGCAGAGTAGGTACTGTACTAAACGGGTTCCCTCTAAACTTTTTTTGTCCGAAACGCTTAGGACATAACAGACTTGGTATAATCTATTTTGGCATCAACTTAATGAGACTGAAACATCACTTGGCTTAAATAACAATATTTCGAATATTATTTTGTCCGAAACTATCTTGGCATATCATTAATTACGCCGAGTGTTATAAGACAGAAATTAGATTTGCATTTTTTTTTTGGGCATGTAGCCACATGTTCGAAACTTGCCTTTTTGGTCAGGCAGAATTTGCTGTGAGGGTGAAAATTTCTGCAGTGAGCGAGCGAAGCGAGCAAACAAAACCTTCCGGGGCAGATCCGACTCGGATAGGTTAGGTTAGAAGACTAAGGCGGGAGCTTTGCTCCCGCCTTAGTCTTCGAGGTTATTTTTTTTTTAGCAACCTAGAAAGTACTCAGCTCAGTAACACAGTAAGTAACGTATAGAATATTACTACTACCTCGATTATATTGAGAGGTTGTAATTATTCCTTCTCTGTTATGCTAAAACAAACTATGCCGATACTTTTTATGGACATCCAGATTATGCCTCATCATAAATAGGAGCATCGAAATTATGCTCCAATAATATTCGAACAACTCGAAATCTGTCATAAAGAAATATGCTAAAGTTGAGTTTGTCACAACAGTTTCTGCACAAAGCCCATTATGACTACATAGTTTATGTTATTCATAAAATAATTATACCACAACAGAGTGAACCTAATGGGAAAATGTTTATAAATAAACAATTTATTTCAAATAATTTTATGAGTATAGATTAATCTACTTGACGACTTTAGGAGGATAAAATTTCGAAATAAAAATCGTTATGAACATTGTAGGTAGAAGTATAATTTTTAGTAAGAAAAAAGTATGAGAAAAAAATTTCGGAGTAATGATGATTATGAGTAAAAAACGGTATTAGTAAAAATATTCGAAGAAAAAATTGTATAAGTGCCAATATGGACCCGTGATTACTACGTCTCCGCATCGAGTTCCGTTTAAAGATAAATAGTGATAATATTTGACCCTACTTATGACCCCTCCGATAGATAATTAGCTTGGGATTTTATCATTTGGAGTCGGATGTGCGAAACGGGAGGTCGGACCATGCTAGTGTAAAATGCTGAGTGTATTTGTGCTGTGTTTGTGCCTTGCAAGTGCTGTCAATGGGATTGGGAGTATGTTTTTGTTTTTAAGCATGATTTTTTAGTTGTAACGTTTTGGAGTGTTTTTCAATGTGATATTTGCATCATAATATTCATAATTCAAGCGGTTTCCTTTTTGAGAGAGAAAATTCAACTATCTGCCGATATTGAGCCGATTAAAATATTCTTTTTTATGGCCTTATCGGGTAACTAATTTTAAATTTATATACTTAATATGTAGTGTAACTTATTTACAATTATAGTCGCATAATGATAAGAAAGTAGAACAAGGATGAACTAGATTCTTAGAAATTGTTTGCTTGGAGGAATCCAATGTACGTCAATTGAATACATAAACGCATGCACAAAATTGCATCATAATATTTTTTTAAGCAGCTAAGATAACATAATTGAAAAGGCTTTGAAAAACGTGTGCGAAAGAATTGCCAAAAAATTGTATTGCCACAATATCCAAGTTATCAAAGTATTACATGATTATTGCACTAACACTGAACAAAGTGATAAAATAAACCAAACGCATTATTTTATTTTGTTTAACGAGTAGGTAAAACTTATAGGTAGCTTTCCAAATAGTCTCCGTCGCGCTTATACACCTCCGGAATTGCATGCGTCCATAGACTACGGCAGCTGTCCACCATCACCGTATATTTTTTGGCGCCTATTCTAAAAAAAATGTTTAGTATAGTTGACGATTTCTAAGAATGAACTTTTGACAGTTATAGATTTTTCCTTATTAATGTGAGAGTAAGACTCACTATTTTTTTCGATAGTCTTAACGTCATATACAGGGACTAATATAGCAAGCTATGGAGTCGACATTTGCCATAAATCTAAAATTGTATTCATACTCATACTCATTTATTAAATTTTTCTTTAAATGCAATGCCTTTATAGCGGTGGTGTATGATAAATAATAATTTCCATATTAAAATTAAGAACTTCATACTCATACTCATTCATTTAATTAATAACGAAATTAAACTACAAATAAAATAAATCATTTCAATAGAAATAAATTATATTGTAAATAAAGAAAATAAAACATTACTTTCGTAATGTGCTCCTAGTTTCCAATATCCATAGAGCTTGTAGATACCTTGCTAGATGCTTGTGGAATGAGTGCCTCAAAATATTGACAAGGTACGACATGTGTATTGTCCATTTCAAAATAACAATTGTAAAACGAGTAAATAATGGCAACTTTTTCCATATTTTCTGAACGATCTTTTTCAAGTCACACTTGTGACTTGAAAAAGATTGTTCGACGTCAACGGAAGATTCTAAAACTCGCTCAAATTGTTCAGTACCATGTACCTTAAGTTGATGAAGTCCGGATTTCTATTGAGTACACTTTCCAATTTATTTTTAATTGTTTTAGGGCCGAAAATTGTTAAAAAATTTCTTAATTCGTCTAATATTTGAAAACTTTGCTTAATAGGTATAGTAGTACACTGCAATTTTGTAATTGAATTAACAATGAGTTCTAAGTTATCTTTTATATAACTTAGCTCGTTTTGCATATTACCGTTTAATAGTACAGTTTGGGCGTTTAAAATTGCGACGACATCTCTGCTGTTCAATGACGAAATAATATTTGTATTTTTTTTGTTATGAGTTGCATAATAAAATGCAGCACTCAGTCATATCCCCCATCTGGTTATTATAGGCTGTGGTGGTAAGGGCACATCAGGGGCCATCGATTTAAAGCTTAACACTTCCCAAATTATAATATAGAAATTAATTTTAATTACATTAGGTAAGATGTATTTTCGATTAAGATTTTTGATCTGTTAGCCTGCATAAGGAACAAAAGTGTTACGGGACTAAGAAAATTAGTGAGTATGAGTATGAAGAAGAATTTAGATTTATGGGAAATGTCGACTCCATAGCTTGCTATTAGTCTTACCGTGCGATAAAAACTCCGAGCCCTGGTCATATATATAAGGCCCCTTTCTAAACTGTCAAAAGTTCATTCTTAGAATTCTGCAACTATAATAATAATTCATTCTTGAAATTACACGAAAATTTAATTAACACACACACTATTTAAAATTTCCGTTACAAAAAGCGTTAGAAATACAAGCTAGGTACTACACTACCTAACCAAAAAATCGTTTCCATTCAAATTGTGTTAGAAATTTTCGTTCGATTTAAAATATCTACATACGTAGGTACACACACATACCTACATGTTGGTGACGAATGCCGACTGGGTCATTGGTTGATCAACAAGACCCGGAACTTTGTTGTTTAGCGGCAACTGTACTGATTTCAATATGTAATGTAAACACAATGCGATTTATGTGATATACATTCCACGGGGTAAACGGGAATTACTAATGGTAGCTATCAAAAGTTGGGAGAATTTTGTTTAATAGGGAACCCCTTGCAATAAACAGTCCAGAAGGCCGAGTATAGGTAATAGCTAATAAAAAACGTCTCGATCGCGTTTACGTTTTCCATCGTCATTTGTATGAAATGCTATAAACATAAATTGTTACCTACCTGTTATGCAATAAAAAACCATTAACGGCTGAATTTTCATTCCCCAGTTAACAGTATCAGTCAGATAAATGTTTGCCCTATCCTTTTCTAACTGATGACTTGAGAAAAGAATTGTGTTACATTTAACCCTTTATATGGCACCGGTCTCAAAAGCGACCACCCTATAACACTGACTGTCTTTTTGTATGTTTTTCTTGTAAAGATTTATTTGTACTAGAGGATGGCGTTGAGGCTTGTTTCCAGGATTTGAGTCTTGCCCGTTAAAGGGTTAACTGACGGATACATTTATCTGAGGTTTGAAAAATCTTCCCTAAGACAAATAATTACGAACTTTGAAAGTAAGCTGGTATAGGTACCTACGTACAAAATTACAGACAAAACAAAAATGCAAACGCTCGTATTTGCTCGTCATGCGTCAGTTTCGTATACCTAATCTAAACAAGGTTGCGTCACATATCCTATCGCAGAACTCTATCCGTTATCCCTGACCCTTCCCAGACAAGGGTGAGATAAGGATCTCGAAAATTTCACCAAATATCGCCGTTAGTTTACTAATTTACTGACAAAATCCCTTGATTTATGTTCAACTTGATACTTAAGTTAATTACAATTTAGAAATTAAAGCACATATTTGTTAGGTAAGCAAATGAGAATTATACATAATAATCATAAATAATATAATCATAAATATTGGATGTCATTATACCTACTAAAGAAAAATAGACCAAGATCAACGACCAACGTCCGAGGTGGGAATCGAACCCACGTACTCGCTTTCGCGGCTGATGCCTAAAATAGAATGTACCTAAATAAAAACACAAATCAAATTATTTATTTTATAAGAGTTTCACAAAAAAACTTCTATACATGTAATCATTTACAAAGCTTATATTTTCAATGCGGTTTCATTTATGTGTGAAAGTTCGAGTAGTAAATTAAATTTATATACAAATTTCATCGATAAAATTTGTTATTTTTTCGTACATAGGAACATCACCACCTACTAAAATGATTAATTTTTCAACCAAGATAAACTGAAGTTTCACATTCACAACTTAAATAAATGTGTCAATTTTGTGTATTTAGGGTTAATTGCTTCACAATGGATTTGCAATAATTTTGTTTGTGTTATTCACACAAAATTTACTTTTAAATACAATTTTCTTTAACGAACGTCATTTCATAAAATTTTGTTTGTAATAAAATAACGCCCTCTTACCGTGAATTATCGAACGTGACACTAAAATTAATAGGGCAGCAACATTTAGCTTAAATCTTTCCTCCAAGGCTTAAAAATTCAGAATATTCGACACAACTTACTGTGGTTTTAAGTGTTTCTAAATATACCTACTAAATAAATATAAAATGGTCAAATAATACACTGTTCAATCAGCTTGACAGTAAAAAAAGGCGGTACATTTCAAAAATGTAGCCGGGACGAATATTTTGTGCATAGCATATGTGCATATGCCGCCTTTTTCTACTGACAAGCTGCTTGAACAGAGTATAATTTTTATATTGACGCAATTTTTTTTTAAATACAAATACGGGTTTTGATGGGCAGCACTAGTTGTCTCTGTCAGCTGTCAGTGTCACTGTCAGTGTCACGTCGTGTTAAATTAAAGTTGTTGTTTTGTGTTGTGTTTACATTACACATTTCGCCGGTACATTTGCTAATTGTATACGGATTAGAATTTAAACTGATTCATTCTGTTCATTCCAGATTCGCTCAAAGACCCGTATATTTGTGGGTCGCCATCATGTGCAGGTAAAGAAATAGTTTTATTTTCAGTATTGATAATGAATTTCAACTTGAAAAATTTCTGTGCTCCGTAAATACGTAATTAAAGTTACTTTTCAAAATGAGTACAAGAAGAATGATGAAAGATAATCAAAAGATAAGATACCTACCACTTTTGAACAAATACATTAGACATCGTAGGTAATAATTACCTACTTATGTTATTAAAACTTACAAATAAGTTTTAAGTTTGACTTTCATGTAGCATTCAAGTCTTTCAACTAGAATCATTGTAAGTATAAAATTACAAAAGAATACTTGATTTAAAAAAAATATTCTGTGTTTCCAGCCCCGGAGAAATTTAAATATTTGCCAGAAATAATTTATCATTATGAATACAAAGTGAATGTGGAGACATATTTTGCTGGGTCCAGTGACAACAGATCTACACTTGACATTCGGACCGAGGTATGTAAACAACAATTAACATTAAAACAGTAAGACATCAAAATGTGTAGCCAATCGCTAATGCTCAGTACCATATTACAGCTTTCTCTCACTGTCATTCTTTCTAATTATTAGTGTAACAAAGGTAGTTCGTGGCCTTTCGTTCATAATTCACGAATTAGCATTAGCAATTGGCACCTTGGCATGGAGTACTGGGACAATACAAAGTTTGTATGAATTGATAAGTTAACTGATCATTGTTGATCCTTATTACACACCATGTTAAGGGTCATAATAGGCAATTTGTAGCTATCTGAGGGATAGCTGAGAACCACTTTCCAGCTTGACCCATTTATATTACAATGGCCCCTATGTAAGAAGTATTGAATCTTAAAGAAAAGTTCTTTTGACTTTGAATTATTTACATAGGGGCTTATAATCGGGCATACAGGGTGTTTTTTATATCATTAGCCATATTACAATATGTGTTGGGTAAAGGCGTAAAAAAATATTTGGTAAAACAAAAATAATCCATTTTTCATTATCCTTTTTGTTATAGATTTCTTTAAAAATCCCATTATCTAACGAATGTTTGGTCACTATGATCACTTGCTTACTTTGCGTACTGCCCCACCTAGTATGCGCTCATAACTGCCAAATCAGATTGGAAAGGGTGTTTGGTGTTTGAGTTTGCAACTTTAATTAACCCGCATAAGGTAACTAATTCAATACGTAACAAGTTTCCTACGCGTGGTGGGTAATGGAGGTGGAGCTTAACTTGCAGGTAAAACCCACGAGACAGCATTATCAGTCTATCGCATACAGTACTAATAATGAGCGTATTTTGAGTTGCGCGCCGATCTGAGGGTAGTTTGACTCGAGCGCGTTCACGCAAGCGCACTCCTTCTTTGTTTACAGAGTGCTGTACAAATGGCACATGGCATCTTGCGATCAGCCGAGCATAATTTGACCTCAAGAACGGAGTAACTTAAATGTTCCGTCATACAAACGCGTACTGGTTTACCTCAGATATCGATTCTAATGCACTCTCTAAGCAAATTGAATTGTTGATGACAACGAGCAGGTACAGGTAGGTATGCGCTTGGGCAGTTTTAATCAAATAACAATCGTGTGTGCATGTAGTTAGAACATTTTATTCATTGTTTAGTGCCGATGGTGGGGTGAGTGACGTCGGCTGATCGGTGCTTGTGATGAACTCCTGATTGGCTAAGACTTGACTACTCAAACCTGCTACCCTTTTGTCTGCCATCGAATCGCACGGAGTGAAACAAACTTGCCTAGTGACCACAAATTATGTTTTTGCCGGATAAAAAACGGGAAAAAAAGCTAAAAAAAAGTGTCACTTTTTTTTTCAAAAATGTTGTGTACTGGTGATCGCGAATGACATATCCAAATTTGGCTAACGACATAACAAACACCCTGTATAATCTAAGGAGCTTGGGTTCAAATATTTGTGAAATCGACCCTGGAAAGACCCTATTTTCTTACTAATTTGACATAAATCATGCCAAATTAGAAAGCAAAGCAAGTTGTGTCAAAGTGGTATTATAAGGTTCAATAACTTTTGATTTTTATGACTGTTACATGGCCATTCTATGATGGTGGGTCATCGACTATTTGTGTTAGTAGAGTGTGTATGATACTTTATTCTAGCAAACTTTGCAACTTTTATCCCCTTGGTGATGAGATAGAATAGAAAAAAAGTGAGTGACCTATAAGTCACTTTATATAAAATCTATTACTATTTTTATGTGCCCATACGATTAAAACAATAATGAAATTTTAATGAATAATTTCCAGGCATCAATCCAATTCATCAAACCCTGTGAAGGTCTGCTGCAACTCTCCGACGTGACCCTCGTGGATCAGGATGAAAGCTTCCCGGTGGAGAGGGCGGAGAAGTTCATACATGCCCTCTCGCTGCATGACCTCAGGTGAGTGAAATGTATGGGGCAGGTGGTAGTCTTCCGCGTCCATAGGCTACAGTAGCTGCTTACCATCTTTGTGTGCTGGTTTGTCAGGAACACTTTAAAACGTTCTGAAAGTTGAGGTAACCTATGGGCACAGTTAGTGATGGGCCATTCTCGGTAACTTACCCAAACATACCCGGTAGCTTACTATGATTAGGTTACCAGGAATGACCCATCACTAGCTACACAGTAAATTGTGACGTTTTCACAAGGATCAATCAAAAGGGACCTAATCGGCGATGGCGCTTATGTCGTTATCAACAATATGCAAATACAAACGCGACGTCGCGTGACGTAAGCGCCATAGATAATAAGGTCCCTTTTGATACGTCACAAATATAATCTTATTTGAATCTGAAGAAGTGCTAATTCTATATAAGTAAAAAATAAAAAGTATTTAGTATTCATTTCAGGTTATTATTATTATCAAACCGGAATCAGAAAAGGATTGGAAAGTACTGTTGATATAACAAATGACACTTCATTTACCTAGGAAAAAGTTGTTTATAGATGTAGTGAGTGATTCATTAATCTATTGTCTGTAAGTCTCGGCACTCAAACTAGGAATATATGAATATAACTATGAATATTATCCTAGATTGACGTATACACTGTTGTGTCAATAGTACTTTCGAATCCCATTCTAATCGCGGTTTGATAATATATAAATTAAAAAATGTACTTAGAATATCAAAGAGAAAAAATTTAAAACATTGTAACGCCAAAGTGTTAGCATCATTATACCTGAAGCCTTTAAGTAAATATGTCACTTTACTGTAACTTTATTATACAGAAATAATACTTTACGATGCAGGTTCTCATTCCACGATGGCATCATTTCGGAAGTGTGTCCGGACCCGACAGAGGAGGAATGGGTTCTTAACTTCAAGCGAGCTGTTCTATCCATGTTCCAAAACTCCATGAAGCGATTTGACATCAACTTTGTAGGCGTTGAGGTAACTAAGGACTATCTAGCTTAGATACTCACGTATTTTTAGTTACTACGCTAGCAATTTGAGAGCCTAGGTCTCCATTATCAACCACTAAAGTGCAACTATATGCGTGGAATCCGTTGAGTTCGTGGCATGCTTTCGTCTAGAATATGATGATTCCGTGGACCCTTCATATGAAGAAGGAGGATACCGTAAAATCAATGGTTGTCCAATACTGCAACTATGATCAACAATTTCAACTCCTAAATAAGCATCAGCCTTCTTTTTGGCTTACTCCATTTTTTTATTAACGACGAGTTCTTGCCTATGAATAGCATCATTAATATAACAGGTACACACCTAATGGAAGTTATTCGATTAAGTTTTGGATGTTGGGAGCGTTTGGACTAGGGTTGCCAACCAAAGATCACAGATATGCGGTACATTCGTGAATAAATTGCGGGACTTGGCTTTAAAATGCGGGACGCATGAGAAACTGTATTAAATGATAAAAATCGGCCAAGTGCGAATCCGACTGGGTCACAAAAATGGTTCCGTACCAGCAAATATATAAAAAAATACAGACTTCTTACGGGATTTCCTGTAAATTACTTTACATAAGGAACTATTTTCTGTCATTTTTGCCAAATAGTAAGCTCTGTAGTTTCGGAGAATGGGGGTGGTCATTTTCGCCTATTTTTCTCACTTCCAGCGTTCGTAAGCGTCGGTAGATAGTATTCCCTGAAAAGCGGGACCATCAACGTCCCGCGCGAATTCATTGCGGGACCCATACTTTAGGGCCCCAGAAACGGGACGTCCCGCATATAGCGGGACGGTTGGCAGCCCTAGTTTGGACTATAGTTAAGTGACAAATTACCTTGATTGTGCTAATTAAAATATTATAGAAACCGGGTTACTCACGTATTTAAGTCGATGATTACTACTCGACATGTTTCGACCCATTAAGAGGTTCTTCTTCCGGAGCACAAATCCGTGTACTTTCCGGTTACCATACCATTACCGATTCGATAATATTTTCATTAGCATAAATAAGGTGATTTTTAATACCAACTATTCGAATACTAGTATTTCTTCACTGCTATAGTTACCGATTTCTAAGAATGAACTTTTGGCAGTTTAGAAATGAGCTTTATATATATGGCGTTAAGATTATCGGGAAAACGGTGAGTCGTAGCCTCATATTAATAAGGTTTAATCTACTCCTATAACTGTCAAAAGTTCATTCTTAGAAATCTGCAACTATAGGAGGACAAAGTGGCAATTTATTGTTCAAGGACTTTCTATGGCCACCATAAAAAATAACATGGATATATACACGGTGCTCGTGAGCATTCCGAAAGATTTTGATGCTGAATTCCTGACCATATTTTCGGCTTGGTTCCAGAGATAATTAACCTTTTTTCGAAATAAGTTTTTCGACGTAACTCATCATAAAACTTCTTTTTGATTACAATGCTATCACAATGTGTTCTAATATTACCACACCTTTTCCCTGGCAATCAAAAAATAAGAATAGACTTGACGAAAAAACCTGTCCCTAAAAAAATCATTTAAAAAATTAATTTTAACAAATTGTTGTTATGATAAAAAAGTATTAGAAATGTAAAAAAAATATTCAAAAAGTGTAAAATTTTGTAGAATTTGACATTAGTTTCATAATATTTTTTGTTTATTTTGATGTCTAGAATGTATGGTTAAAAACTTTCGCAATGCTCGCGAGCACCGTGTATACATTTTTGTTTCTTTTTTATTAAATGTTTGAGTCTCACGTTAGTTATAATTCTAAACTTGGTGCTATTTATTTTCAGCAAGACATCCACGGCACTTGCAATGTGAACTATACGGTGCGAGGGCAGGAAGAGACAAGTCTGCTGCTAGAGAAGAGACGGGACCTCTCCCTATGCACCTCGCGATATAAGTACATGTCTATACTGCAGAGTGTGCGCTATGACTTCCAAAGTGTGAGTATTTGTATACCGGGTGTCCCAAGAAAGGGGCATAAAGGGAAGCTATCTTAAATATCGTAGATAGGATATTTCGCTCAAAGAAGAGTGCATTCGAAAAAAATCCAAAAGAAAATCTAGCTTTTTCTAGGCATCGAACCGACTTTGATACGAAAAAAAAAATTTTCGTAGTTTTATGATGTCATTTGAAAGAATGGACAAAAAATAAAAAAAATCTTAAGAAGCATAGTATCTAAATCAATCACCAAAAATGTTTGGTACAAAATTCTAAAATAAATTGTAGTTAGTTCGATTTCCGTGTGAAGCAAGTATTTTTTTGAAAAACTTTTAAAGCAGTTTTATATGCCTTTAAAAATAACATAAAGTTTTCTTTCAGGAAAATATCCTCTCTAGAATATTTAAGCTACTTTCCCTTCATTTCTTATAGTAATGGGACGCCCTGGATACTGTAGCAGTATGCGGTATAAGGTATAACAATCCTCTACAGTTCTTTGTTTTTGGCTGAGTTCTGTATTTAAGTCCATGACTTAACATAACACATAATAATATTTGTGTCAGTCGCAAAAGGTTTTGGCCACTGGGCCGCGCTTGGCGTATTATTTTCTAAAGTTTACCCCAGTATTTCAACCACTAAGTAAGAGGTACGAGATGTCTACATACAATTGAATAATTTGGCCAATAAAGTAATGTGTAAAAGTATTTTTTCTTGGTCCTTTATGACACTTTACAAGTTTTATATTGGGCAGTTCTATTTTAATTTTGAACCCAAAGTTCCGATTATTAAACCCGAAAGATTTTAACCACGCATTTTTGATGTAAAATCGAACAAAAAATGTTATATGACTTTTGTAATATTTGACGAAAAAAAAAATTTTTCAAATTATTTTTTAATTCTTGAATGTATTTTAACATAAAAAGTAAATTACGACACAAGTGCGAAAAATATGAAATTCGAAACGAGCGGCGATGTTTTAAATCGACACGAGTTACGAATTTCGTTTTTGCACGTGTCTCGTACGACGTTTTTTAGTACAGATGGCCCTCCGAAGTTTTGGACCTGACGTAAAATGACACACTTCTCGAACTAGAGCATAAAAAATGCACCATCTGTACTAAAAATTGTATTTTTTTTCTTTCCAGCGTTTCCAAACCTGGCCAGTACTAAAGTCTGAGAGCAAATGCGTGGCCTCAGTGGACCACCACATCTATAAAACTGTCAACTGCCGGGAGCGACATCTTTTCGAACCGTTTTCGGGCAAGAATTCCGGCGCCATGACTACTATCATTCAGGTAACTGAAAACCTTTTAAATTAAGGCTTTTCAAATATTTATGGGGCCAATGAACAAATGATAGCTACCCCACAATGTCGTAACAGATGTGCTTACCATAGAAAAAATCAACTGCGAAAGACTGGTTGTCACGGGATTCGAACCCGCTTCCTCTGGATTGCCTGTCCAACGTGCTTCCAATTACACCAGACAACCTTCCGTCGATCACAGCGAATTTAGTCAATGTTATTGTGAAGCTAATCACTAGCGACATCTGTACTTAATGTTTCAAAGGTAACCTTAAGCCGCTCAAAGACGTGTGTCTACCACATTGGCCGCAAACTCGACAACTCTCCGTTGCGTTGAATTTGCTATAGAGGGCGCTGTAATCAATTCATGAAATTATAGCTATATTTTCTATGGTAAATTTGATAGTAACCCGACCATTCGTGTCGATAATCATCAACCCGACAATCGTCGAGTGTTTTCGAAGTACATAATGTTACATCCAGACAAAATATTCTCTGTGTCGATTCCAAAGATGCTACTCGTAAAACCGAAAACCAATAAAAAAGGCATAAACTTTATTGTAAATACGCTAAAAAACTAAGGATTGACTTAATTAAGACAATTTTGTTCTCAGGGCTTGGTGCTAATTCGCGAGGTGAACAAGACAGACTCGCAGATCATGGAATCGCAGCCGAAAGGTAACTAAAACACACACAAACACACACACAATATAAAAAGCTGCAAAAACGATGATTTTCACGGGTTCACCATATAAGGTTTTAGCATTATTGAGCTATGATTCTCCATCCCCAAAAGAACGTACCAAACATCCCATGTCGTCAGGGATATTGTAATACCGCATATCTAACACATGTCAATAAGATTCTTATTTCAAACATACTTCTATTGAATCTAATCTTTATCTGCATGTGTAAGATACGCGGCGGTTATCCCCGACGATATAATACAAGCTCAACACGTGTTACAGAAGCTGTAACTCTATCTGTTTTTAACACAAATATAAAATGGCTAATTATGGCTGAGAAAATTACTATGGCCAATACAGGGATCGGATAACGGTTTTTTCTCCATACAAAAGAACGGTTCGAATTCCGTTCTTTTTCGTTCTTCGGTATATATATTTTTTGTTAATGGAGTAATTCAAAAATATGATTTTAATAATTACATAAAATGTTGAAAACTACATAAAAAGTGTAAAACATATTAAAATATTTAGCTATTTCGAGGTTTTTCTAAAAAACCGGTTCCGATCCCTGGGCCAATATACTCTATAGCGATAAAAGGGTACAACTCCCTAAGGCTTGTGAAAAAGGGTGTAAGTTTAATAAAGTGATCGGTAATCACATAATCAGCCCATCTCAGTCCACTGGACGTAGGCATCTCCTGTTAACTGTATAGACGCCTATAGACGAGGTAAATGCCCATAATCGCCACGCTGGGCAAGCGGATTAGCGATCGCAGTAATGTATCCATTATGATGACGCTGCTGCCCATCATCAATCTTCTATCCAATAATGGTCAGTGACACTTCAATCCTTCAGTCTGCTCTTACGACATCCGCGGGAAGAGTTGGGGTGGTGACAAATGTATTGTTAGTGCCGTCATCACACGACGAGATCGGAAGATATATTTTATTAAAATCTTCCACGTTCACCCGCCCTCCTGACGCACACAATAAAATATATGAAGGGACCATGGAAAAAACATGTCCAGTGCTTAAAAAAATCATGGCAAATTTTACACCTTATTCTGTTAAAAGTGAAGTGGTTTTTCCTTCTGTAATTTGTATTGACTAGACATGTTCTTTCCGTGGAGCCTTCATGTATTTCTTTGTCTATCGAAACTGGGATAAAGTTGATATGTCAATTCGAAATGTGGTGGACAATTCTTTCGTGTTCACAGGCTGGGTGGCGATAGAACGTCGATCCAACCTACTGCACCATCACACCACGAACGTCAAGACCGAGACGGGCGAACTGAAGTCGGCTAGGGAAGTCTTGAAGCTGTTGTGCAAGTGAGTATGAGTATAAAAAAACTTTATTGAGCAAAATAAATCAATTCAAGCTTCGTCAGATAGACATGATCAGAGTGCTTAGACAAGTTGCCAATCGCTAACGGTTAATCGTCAGTCGTAAACGAAAAGCAGCTAACTGTCTTGTCGCACTAATATGAAAGAGTGACAGAGAGGAAGCTACGATACGCTAGTAAGCGTTAGCGATTGGCAACTTGGCTAAGCATCCAGCAACTCAAAATACTTTGAGAAAATCTCGTATTTCAGTTACTACACAATACTACTAAAACTGTTTGCAAATCTAGTTCGTAGGACCTTTCATAAATTGTTGTGAGGCGAAATTCCATAGTCGTTAAATTACTTAAATTAAATAAAACTTTGAAAATTCGCACTATACATTTTTTAATGGTGACAATGGCAATGTGTTTAAATATATTTTTATATAGATGACTATATCTTCTAATGAGAGTAAGGATGTAATTTATTGTTCAATAGACATAGTGATTACATTTTGCTTTCGTTCACAGAACAATGTACGAGTTTATGTTTAAAGTAGTAACACGATTTCCATTTCTTGAATCCAGTTTTCAAAAAGTGATTGAAGGGTCGTGTGTCTGCAAAGTTTTTTTTTCTCTCAGATTTGTGTAAGTAATACGGCGTTTTACGAAAATATTCCGAAAACCGAATTCTTCTAGATCTGGATGTGTTTGAGCTCATTCCAATCAGAATCACGAGCTAATTTGATCTAGTTGATAAAAAATAATGTACCAATACAATTGGAGTTTCCGTGAAGGTGCATTCAGACCAAACGAGCATTCGCTATTCTATCCCCCACTCTACGAAATCAACGAATCACGTTTTGTGTAGCGATCGATTTCGTAGAGTAGGGGGTTAGAATAGCGAATGCTCGTTTGGTCTGAATGCACTTTTACCTGGACGCTCTTCTGACGTAATTTATTTTTTATTGCCTAGATCGAATCAACTCATGATTCTAATTCGAATGAGCCCAAGCGCGTCCAGATTTGGAAGAATCATTTATTAGGGATTTTTTTTTTTTGGAAAACGCCCAAATTCCGTGCTATTCAACTTGTTAAAACGATTTTTTTTTCAGCATCAAGGACAGCACCGACGACTATGTCCCGGGGATGACCATGGACGAGAACCTGGACAGCGGTTCCACGGTGGGGCTGTGGGGGAAACTGGTTCGCGCGTCGCGGGGGTTGCACTACCCCGCGCTGTCGCAGTTGCTTGCGAGAGCTCCCGCCATCTGTCCGAAAGCCTAGTGAGTCTGAAATATATGCATTTGACATACCGTTGAAAAGGTTAAACTTGCAGCACGG
>JALPQI010011149.1:0-41469 GCA_025490895.1 Thaumatotibia leucotreta | reverse complement strand
TTCGTCAACTAGATATTGTCGACCTATTCGATTTCAGTTTGCTAAAGAAACTAAAGGACTTTCAATACAGGAAGAAACTTATTTTAAAAATAAAACTTGTGATTTACTACCAACTGCTTTTACTTTTGAAGGTTTTGAAGTAAAAGTACAGCATTCTTTGCACTTAACAATGGTTGACGGTAAAGTGTGTGGTGCTCTATCAGATACTTCATGTAATAAGTGTTATTGTTGTGACGCCGAACCAAAAGAAATGAACAATATCGATAAATGTTTAGAAAGACTAGTAGACAGTAGTAAATATCAGTTTGGATTATCTCCCCTACATTTATGGATACGATTTTTTGAATATTTTATACATATTTCTTATAGATTAGATTTCAAAAAATGGGAAGCTTGCACAGAAGAAGACAAAGCCCTTATGGCACAGAAAAAACAATACGTACAGAAGATGTTCAGGGAAAAGCTAGGTCTTATTGTAGATGAACCGCGAGGTGGAGGCAGTGGCACGTCAAACGATGGAAACGCCGCAAGAAGATTTTTTTCAAATTCAGCCATTTCCGCGGAAATAACTGGATTAGACAAAACACTAATTGATAGGTGCTATCACTTACTGCAGAGTCTTTCATCAGGTTATAAAATCAATACTCATGCATTTGAAAATTATGCTCTGGAAACCGCCCGAAAGCTTGCGGACTCCGAGATCGGTCTATATCCCTGGTATTATATGCCTTGTTCTGTCCATAAAGTATTGATACATGGGTCAGAAGTAATCAACCATGCTTTATTGTCGATCGGTGAACTTTCAGAAGAGGCTGCTGAATATTGCAACAACTTGATTAAACAGTTTAGACGTGATAATACCAGGAAAATGTCGCGAGAAGTTGCTAATACTGATATAATGAACAGACTTCTACTTAACTCTGATCCATACATTTCTAGCTTGAGAAAATTACCACGTAAGAAAAAGTGTGTTTTATCAAGGGAAGCTTTAAACCTTTTGTCTTTTTAACATTAACATGTATGTAGTTAATTTGTTATAGTTATAAAATTATTAGAAGTCATAAGGAGAGATGTGCATTAGGAGACATGGAAATTATTTTAATTGTATACCTACACTAATGTCATTAGAGGTAAAACTATTAGGTAAAATGTAATTAGCTAATCACTCAGGACCGTAATTAGTTTAAATATATAATTGTAATTATCGTTTTGTCATTATTTTCTTACCGTTATAATTTAAGTGCTCTTTTACTGTTATAAACCTAATAAATTATCGTTATAGTACTATAGTTTGTTTATTTTACTGTAACCTACATAACCTCCTGCCGCTCAGAGGCCTATTAAAAGGTCTCCTCAAACAAATGAAATCCTATTCTAATTTCTGCACTATTCATTCAAAATTCACTGGGATTTTTTATTTTCTGGGCGGCAGGAGGTTAAATTTACCATAATAAAGCATAATTACATGCTTTGGCATGCATGAATGCAACTGTTAGCTGCGCGAAATGCCTATGACCGCCCTTCTTAGGGCGCGGGACCACAGTGCGGTGCTTCCAAACACAAGCAAAATTTTGTTTACCGGGCGGCTCCATCCCTTGTATCAGAAACATGTAAATTATTTATTACAGTAAAGAATAGAGATGCAACGGATAGTTGTTCGGCCGGATATCGGATACCAGATATTCGGCCTGTACAGCGGCCGAATATTCGGTATCCGGCCGCCGAATATAGTAAGTCACTATCCGGTATCCGACCGGATAGTAAAATACGGGCCGGATACGCCGGTTCTCGGATGGTTACCGAATATCCGGTGCATCTCTAGTAAAGACCTTTTGATTTTTGATTTGATTTTTTTGATAAATAATTCTTATTCTTGTAATGAACATTATTTTTCAGTAAACATTAAAGAGGAACTAGACTGCAAAGAGGATGTCCAGCCTTATGAGTTGCAAGGTACACATTCCAAATATCCTACAAACTGAGATTTTAGTAGTTAAATGGGTAAATTCATGTAACTGTAATGAAAGTGACCATTTCATTGTCTGTTTATTTACTCCAATAATCCAAGTGTAAATGTTACACTATATCTGGATAAGGGCGGATTTTTATTTTGTTGTCGTAAATTTTCCAAATTTGGACTGTTTTTGCATTTTTTCTACTTAAAATCACGAGCTCGTTAGATCCTAATAGAAATAAAAAAGTGTCCCAAAAAAAATCTCCATTGAGTTACTATTTTTCATATACTTTCTTCGACCGTAACTCAGTGGAAGAAGACAAAAAAATGTATGGAATTCTTGGCACACTTTTTTCTGCTAAAGAGGATCGAAAGAGCTCGCATTTCTAAGTAGAAAAAATATGAAAATATCCAAAGGGTCTAGCAGGATAAGCTAACAAGAGTTGCCCCCTCAAGGGATTTGGTTTTAATTTGAGGTGCAGTAGTGGGAAGCCCTAAGAACACTGGATGCGTAATATCAGCCTCCGATCTTCTTTTGTTTCAGACTTATTCACGAAAATGTCATAAATCGTGGTAATCTTTAAACTGTGATATTAACTAAACCAAGTAAGCGAGAGTGACCAAATAAATTCAGAATTAAAGAGCGTGAAATGGGGTTCATAATGCATATTTTTAAAGACATTCATATCTTCAAACTTGGATGAAAAAAAAATGTTTTTTTTTTTCGGTTATATTTTTTGCCACTTCTCGCAGAGGCACAACTACCAAAAAAATTACTTAATAAGCCACAACTGACAACTACGTATACATTTAAAAAGATTTCGAAAAATCATGGTGCGTCATGTCTAAAAAAAAATTACGAACGCATGTTTTCGCACCATCTGTACAAGAACACGACAATCATCGATAAATCACTTCCCTTTCGGATGAAAATATTGCCCTTAAAAAGAAATGTGAATATTGTGGAATTGAATACAGTCATACTTGGGACCATGAAGAGTATGATTCTGTAAATATAGAAGAATTGTATTGTTCTGATTGCTCTACTCAATTATTTGTTGAAATGGAATGGTAATAAAAATTATTTATCAATGATTGTCGTGTTCTTGTACAGATGGTGCGAAAACATACGTTCGTAATTTTTTTTTGACATGACGCACCATGATATTTCGAAATCTTTTTAAATGTATACGTAGTTGTCAGTTGTGGCTTATTAAGTAATTTTTCTGGTAGTTGTGCCTCTGCGAGAAGTGGTATAAAATATAACCGTAAAAAAAACTTTTTTTTTTCATCCAAGTTTAAAGATATGAATGTCTTTAAAAATATGCATTATGAACCCCATTTCACGCTCTTTAATTCTGAATTTATTTGGTTACTCTCGCTTACTTGGTTTAGTTAACATCACAGTTTAAAGATTACCATGATTTATGACATTTTCGTGAATAAGTCTGAAACAAAAGAAGATCGGAGGCTGATATTACGCATCCAGTGTTCTTAGGCCTTCCCACTACTGCACCTCAAATTATAACCAAATCCCTTGAGGGGGCAACTCTTGTTAGCTTATCCTGCTAGACCCTTTGGAAAATTTGAAAAAACTACAACAAAATAAAAATCCGCCCGTAAATATTATTATGATATCTAGACATAATATCAGTAAAATTTGCACAATTAATAAATAAACATGCAAGAAATTGGTCACTTTCTTTACACTCTTGCATGAAATTGCCCAAATGTATGGAGCTGTTATTTTATTATGTGATTCCGATGTTGGCCCCATAGTAAAAGTTCATGAGTAGGTATGACCTTAGAATGAAACCTTTTCATCACACTTGCTGTCTAAGCGCGCCATTGCTTGCGCGCGTAGCGGGAGTAATAGAAAAGTGAAATTCCCTAGGGAGTAATAGAAATGTCAGTACGTCATTTAATAATATTATGTCTTAAAACTTAATTTTTTGTCGGCAAGTGTGATGAAAAACGTTGTATGCATCACGGTCGGTAAGCGGAACACTAACGAGAGTGTTAGAAGCCCGACGCCGTTAGGCGGAGGGCTTTTATGACTCGAGTTAGTATGACTCCCTTGATGCACAATCTACTATTAACAATCCACACTGGGTGAGAAGCTTCGCGTTTTTCCAACAGCTCACGAACTGTACCATTATTTTTCAGTACACATTAAAGAGGAAGCAGTGGAATGGAAAGAGGAGGATCTAGGAAGTAAAGCCGAGAGTGAAGATGAACAGGCTGACTTCAACAAGGTTGAGGGTGACCACGATCCGGGCTTTGAGCAGGATCAGCCTCATGAGTCGCAAGGTATTGATTTCTGTACTTACTATCAAAGAAAAGGTCATTGGGCATTTTTTCGGGGACCCACTGCGTACAAAAACGAAATAGGGCTAGGAATGTAGGTAAATGCTTTTTTTTCGGGTAGGTGTATAAAAAGTAATAAGTCGCATCTGTACACAAAGTCTATTTATTAATTTATATTTAAAAGTTAGAAAATTTTTTTTTGCATAAGTTAATAGCTTTTGGTCTAAATATTGGTGTATAGTAAAGGAAGTAATTTCTAATGTGTATTTAGTGTAAAAATCAGCACAAACCTGCCTGTTGACCTTTGCACTCTTGTTTACACTTGTCAACTGTCACTCTTAAATATATCACTGGCACTTGGGATGAATATGGATGCAGTAAACACTATCCTGGAGACACAAAGGAAGATGGAGGCATCTATTACCAAACGGTTCAGAGAGCTGGATGCAGCACTGAAGGTGGCGTCACCCCATACTCATCCAACTGTCAGTAGCCTAAGCAAGGAGGTAAATAGTTTCAAGGAACATGTATCGGGTATGCTAAACCTCCTTCAGCAGCAGATTCTTGGTGTCATGAGTAAGGTGGACACTATTGAGATGCGGCACCGGAGAAAATTTCTGCTGTTTTCTGGCATTCCGGAGGAAAATGGAGAAGACATTTCTGGTACTGTAGCTACTATCTGCAGCAGTCGTCTACAGCTTGCAGAAGTTAATAAGGCCTCTATTCTGATCTGCCATAGGCTCGGCACATTGAGGAGTGGGCGCTCTAGGCCTGTTTTGGTGCGATTCAGTGATGTGCAGTTGAGGAGCTCTGTATGGGCTAAAAAAACAGCATTGAAGGGCACATCAATAGTTAATTCAGAGTTCCTCACTCGTGAGAGGCAAACTTTGTTCCATGCAGCCCGGGAGTTTTATGGTATCCGCAGAGTGTGGACAATGGATGGCAATATCTTCGTCAAATTGCCCTCAGGGACAAAGCAGCGGGTATGTCGCAGCACCCGGCCGGGGGCTCTGAAGCCGTACGCTCTGCCACTGTGTCGCCGCCGCCCGCTGACCGATCTTCGGCGCTGTCCGAGCTTGCGCCGGTGGTTGACACGGCCTCCGGTGGTGTAAAGGTTCCTCCTGCGGCCCCTGTAGCAACCTCTTCCACCAGTCAGGGCTCTGTGGTCACTAGCAAAGGGGCAGCAGCGACGGCGCCTAGGAGACCTGCATCGAAGCGCTAGCCGACTCTACCACGTAGCTTGTTAGTTAGTAGTTATTAGTCACAAGTTTCCTGTTCAACAAACATGTTATTTTGTCCTGATAACTATTTAATTGTCTACCGTGCATGTTGTCAACTTTTGCTGGATTCAACTTTTTGCAGGTGAATTAAATTAAATTCAGTAGCAGTCATTGTGACAGTGACAGATGTTGAGTTTGCGTTTTGTTTTTGCGCAGTAACGATTTTTATTTGAAATGTAACTCCACTTAACTTTTTCCTTCTTTTTTTGTAATCTTTTTTTTTTATTATTGTATTTTTCTCATTTGTATTGCTATTTTTCTCCTGTTTTATCGGTCTTTGTTTAATTATTATAAGAATGTTTGTTTTGTAATATTGGTCAACCGGCAGGGTAAACCGAACCTGTATTTTGGAAACTTATTTATAAAGTGTCTATACAGGTATATTATAACATTATTATATTTATTATATTTAGTATAATAATATATTTTATTATATATATTTTTTTTTGTATTTGTACCTCGAGGTGAAATATGTCGGATGATGAATTTCTATCTGCTTGTGACTTGTCTGCTTCGTTCCACTCAATTGATACTCCGAGTTCGGACGGGGATCCTGATACTCTTGGGAACCGTTTGATGGCCACTTTTGGAAACTCCAGCAACCTTATCAACATCTGCCATATCAATGCTCAAAGTATTGCGAGCCACTATAACGATTTCTTAGACACCTTTTCTTTGTGTAGTAACGTGCACGCCATATTGGTTTCCGAAACGTGGCTTAAACCCGATCTACCCTCCACTTCTTATGGACTATCCGGTTTCGTATTAGTGCGTAACGATCGCACTGGTAAGCGTGGTGGTGGTGTTGCCATATACCTCCGCAGTAATATTTCATTTAAAATTATCTCAACATCTTCTTCTAATTACTCTGGCTCGATTGAATATCTTTTCCTCGAAATCAATGTGCGGGGATCGTTGGCGGTCCTTGGTGTGGTCTATTGCCCTCCAAATATTGATTATTTTTCTGAATTCGACTCTTTATTAGCTCCACTTAGTGCCGTGTACTCACATCACCTAATCATGGGCGATTTTAATACCAATCTCTTAAATGTAAACTCTAGATCTAGAAAACTTAGGGAAATTGTGGGTTCGGCTGGTCTCCATGTGCTTACGCTTAACTCCACTCATCATACCCACCACGCGGCGGATTCATGGCTTGACCTGATTCTCACTTCGTCCACAGAGCTTGTCGATAGGGTTGGCCAGATCTCAGCGCCTGCGTTCTCTCATCATGACCTTATATTATGAGCTATCGTATCCGACCTCCCAAACCTCAACCCACTGTTCTCAAACTACGAAGTTTTGCGAGGTTAGATATTGAAGTTCTAAAGCGTGACGCGTGCGCTGTGGACTGGACACCGGTACTTGCAGCATCGTCTGTGGACGAAGGGGTAGCTCTGCTCAATGAGACTATTTTAAAACTTTACGATCTTCACGCACCGACCCGCTCTGTCAAATTGAAACGATCTCCTGCGCCCTGGATTACGAGAGGTGTCCGGATAGCCATGACAAAGCGTGATCGAGCGTTCCGCAAATTCAAACGTAGCAGGTGTGATGATGATTGGCAACTCTATAAGACTGCTAGAAATCGGTGTAATCGGATGGTGAGAGCGGCCAAGCGTAAATATATCTATGATAACATTATTAATTCATCACAAGCTGATACTTGGAAATTTTTGAAATCGATTGGTGTTATCAAATGCCAAAGCTCATGCAATTCTTTCTCTTCTTTTTCCAGCAATGATTTGAATCAACACTTTGCTAAGAGCTCGTCGTTGGACCTGATGACCAAAAATTTAAGTATCTCTCATATTTCGGCCTTACCTTGTACATCTAATACATTCTCTTTTTCTCCCGCCACTGATGATGAGATCCGTAAAGTTATTTTGTCCATTAAGTCCAATGCAGTTGGTCATGGTGATTTAAGTAGGTTTATGATTATTTGCATCTTAGAATGTATACTCCCAGTTATCACTTCTGTGATTAACTCTTCTCTGTTCAATGGGGTTTTTCCTTCAGCGTGGCGTAACGCATATGTCATACCTTTACCAAAAACTTCTAACCCCATTTCGCTTAAAGATTTTCGGCCTATTTCAATTCTCCCTTTCATGTCAAAAATTCTAGAAGCTGTAGTCCACAAGCAACTCTCTGCCCACATCTATTCTAATCAACTACTCTCGCCCTTTCAATCTGGTTTTCGTCCTGGGCACAGCACTTCGACTGCCCTGTTGAACGTGGTTGAGGATGTCAGACTAGGAATGGAGAACTCTCTGCTAACTGTATTGGTCTTGATCGATTTCTCTAATGCGTTCAATGCTGTTAACCATGAAATCTTACTTGCTACATTGAGGCATTTAAATATTTCATCATCAGTCGCTGATTGGTTCACAACCTATCTTCGGGATCGCCGGCAGGCGGTTCGCACTGGTCAGTCTTATTCGGATTGGCTAGAGTTATCTTCTGGCGTTCCGCAGGGTGGTATACTTTCGCCTCTTCTTTTCTCCATATTTATCAATCTTATTACTTCTCATATTAACTGCTCTTACCATCTATACGCCGATGACTTGCAGCTTTATACGCAGGCAAATACTTATGACATAAACAATGCGGTTGATAAAATTAACGACGATCTTAATCGTATTTGTATTTGGTCTCGTGATTTCGGAATCGCAGTTAACCCTGCCAAGTGTCAGGCTATAGTCCTGGGAAGTACTCGCCTGCTTTCTTCAGCTGATTTGTCTCATATGGAACCAATTCTATATGACGGCGCCGCAATTCCCTTGTCAGCGCATGTTAAGAATCTAGGTTTAGTTATCGATAGCTGCTTATCATGGGAGCCTCAGGTATCGGACGTCAGTCGTAGGGTGATAAACACCTTGCGGGTGCTTTATAGGCATAAAAATTTCCTACCGGTAACCACTAAAACTCTTTTAGTCCAGACTCTTATTTTACCGATTATTGATTACGCTGATGTTTGTTGCACCAACATAACCCAAGCCTCGTTATCTAAATTAGATCGCCTATTAAATAACTGCATCAGATTCATTTTTAACCTTCGCAAATATGACCATGTATCTGCTTTTCGCCGCAAACTTAAATGGCTCCCAATTCGTGAACGCAGGTCATTGCGAATTTTATGTACCCTGTATTCTATTTTATTTGATCCTCTTTCACCCAAGTATCTTAGGTCCAAATTTGTTTTTGTAACTGCTCGTCCGGGGCGTGACTTGCGTACCTCACGGACCCTGAAGCTTGGCGTCCTCCCTCACCGAACTGGATTCATGTCGAACTCATTCACCTGCCAGGCAATTCGGCTGTGGAATGCTCTCCCTCTGTCCATCAGACAAGCTCAAAGCAAAATTTCATTTAAAAATATGTTGCGTAAGCATTTGTTCGAAAATATTCGCGACTAAGTGTTGTGTCTTGTCTCGCACCAGGTACAAATATATATATATATATATATATGTATATGTATGTATGTAAATATGTCTATGTTATATAATATGTATAAAAATTTTGTATTTGTGTAAGTACAAGTATTTTATTTATATAAAATAATAATTGACTTGATTAAGAATCAATATCACTAAAGTTTAAATCCTGCACCAAACCAAAGCTTTCTGTTTAGCCCAATGGTTGACTGGTAGAGAATGCCTTAAGGCGTTAAGTTCGCCATTTGTACTCTTTTATATTGTGCAATAAAGTTTAAATAAATAAAATAATAAAATAAATGACCTTTTTATATTTATATTATATGTGTTATTTATATTATGTGTATGTGTATATCTTGTTTAGATTAGCTTTTTTATTACTATATATTATTTTTTTTTCTCTTTGTTCCTTATCGCTTTGTACAGTTTGTCTGCCTTCTGTGTCTAGTTCTCCTCAACTGCTCAAAGGTTAACTGGAAGAGATCCCTTAATGGGATAAGTTCGCCTTTGTACTTATTTTAAAAGTGATTATTTTTCATGTTATGATTTGTTTTTTTCTGTACAATAAAGTGTTTTACTACTACTACTAAATGAAAGTGCTACTGAGTGGTATGAGTCGCATTCTTGCAAGGCGAAACCAGAAAAGTAGATCACAACCGTTTACGCAGGAGGAACGAATCCTTAGATACAGGGTTACCTAGTTTGGGCACTCGAACCTCTAAGCAAACGAACATCCGACAAACAATTTTATGTTACAGGTAGCGTGAGGACAATGTACTGATTTATTTATTATTCTTCAAAATAAACATTATTAATTATACAATGCTGAAATTAAAAACATAAAAAAAACTATTTCGGATATAAAAAGTCGAATAACTTTTTTTCCCCGGTTGATACATACGGAAAAATTACATATTTAGAAAAGTAAGATTTAATTCTTTATTTTGAAGCTACTTTGGTCTCTGTACGCCAAAAATCATAAAGTGGGTCAAAAACGCCCAATGACCTTTGAATTTTCTGCCTTCATTCACTGTAAAAAGTTGTTACACAAAATTTAACTTCGATTCGATTATGACGTTAAATTTTGTTTTCATTAAAGACCTTTAACATGTACAGTCAAGGGCAAAAATATTTATACACTTTTGCACCTTATTTTTACGGCATAAGATAAAATAGTGTATACATATTTATGTCCTTTACTATACAACATTTTGCAATGGACCCTTCCGATATTTATGGGGATCATGGCAATTCTGATGGCGACTGTACCTTTATATGATTAAATGTCTAAGCGCCCATAAGGCAAGCGAAAAAGTGGAACGTTTTTACTAAACCGCTTACATGTACATTAGGGTGGGTCATTTTTCAAAAAATTCGATTTTCTGAAGACCATAGTTACAAAACGGTGCCATTTGATATTTGATTATCACTCTTATTTTTATTATATTTTTAATTTAAGTTTTTCTGCCTCCGGATTTGATTAGTAATTTTCGTAAAATGTATGGAGCTTCAAAAAAAAAGTTTTATTTTCGACTTTTTTTTCGTCTCTTTTGGCTCCATAACTATAGATAAGCTATTTTCAGGTAAACACAATACTCAAACATAGCTCAAGTTGCAATAAAAAGTAAAAACATAGATATCAACTGTGGTCAGTACAAAATGTACTGAAGTTTCTATGAAATCTTTCAATTAGATCCGGAGGCAGAAAATTACATCCGATGGCCAAATAATTTTGCACACTCTTTTTCGACCTAATTACGGAACTATTGACAACTCTTACCAGTAAAAAATAAATACTTTTTTTTTCTTCATACATCAGTGACCCACCCTAATGTACATATAACTTTACAGACACCCCGGCGAAGAGCAAGAACAAGACACAAAAAGCGAAGAGTCTGAAGGTAGACTCGGGACGACGCGTCTACAAACAACAAACAAACGACTGTGCTTTCTGCGGCTCCACTTTTGAAACTAAACAGCTCCTTATAGAGCACGAAAAAGAAAAACACGATCTAACAACTTACATGTGCCCGAAATGCGATTATACTACCACGAATAATACTATGTTGCAAGCACATTTACATAAACATAATGCGAAGAGACTCTTCCGTTGTAGTCTCTGCAGCTATGCAAGCATATATAGAAGTGTGGTGCGTCGTCACAGTGCTATACACATTGAAAATAAACCTTATAAGTGCAGCTACTGCGAATTCTCATGCGCCGGAAAAGACTATCTAAGCGTACACGAGAAAACACATACTGGTGAGAAACCCTTCCTTATATGTGATATCTGTAATTTCAAGAGCGTTATGAAAGCGAACCTAGAAAGACACTTAATGTTGCATATGGGTATAAAGCCATTCAAATGCAGCAATTGCGATCTAAGGTGCACCACGAAATCAGACTTACGAGTTCATCAAAGAATACATACGGGTGACAAACCATATAAATGTAACCTCTGTGATTTCTCAAGCACTAACAGCACAAGCTTGCGGTATCACATGCAGTTACATACTGGAGACATGCCTTTTAAGTGTGATCTTTGTGACTACAAATGTTGCCGAAAAGCTAGATTAGTCAGACATCAAACCAAACACACTGGTATCAAACCATTCAAATGTGACCAATGTGATTTCAAATGCAGTCAAAAAATTAATTTGAAAAAGCATCAATTAATACACACGGGGGAAAAGCCTTACAAATGTAATCAATGTGATTACTCGAGCCGCATGAAAGGCAACTTGGAGAGGCATCGAGCAGCAGTACATAACATTGATATGCCATTTAAATGTGACAGGTGTGAGTATACGTGTAGTTCTAGGTCAAGATTAAATGCTCATAACACGATACACTCTGATGACAAGCCTTATAAATGTGACTTGTGTGACTACAAGAGCGTTTGGAAGAGAGACTTGCTGAATCATCAGGCCATACACAGCAGTGACAAACAGTTTAAATGTAGTGAATGCGATTTCACGTGCCGCCAAAAACTAAACTTAAAAAGACATCAAAAACGACACGGGAACTTAAACTCTTACAAATGTACCCAATGCGACTACACTACTGGTATCCTAGCAGATATCCGAAAACATAAGCGGACACATACAGGAGAAAACATTGAAAAGCAAAAACCATTTAAATGCACTTTCTGCGAGTACAGAGCTAGGCGGGATGGTGATGTAAAAACTCACATGTTATTGCACACGGGCGAAAAGCCTTTTAAATGTGCCCACTGTGATTACGCGTGCCGCGATTCACTAACACTGCGAAAACATTCAATAAAACATGGTGAAAAGCCTTACAAATGCAAATATTGCGACTTTGGGTGTGAAAAGCAGGTGGACTTGCGAGATCATGAGGTCGGACACGCTGAAGCAAATAAACTTAAATGTAGCCAATGTGACTTTTCGACTCATAGCAAAACGGCACTACGAAAACACCAGCCAGTGCACGCAGTGGAGAAGCCGTATAAATGTGACAAGTGCGAATATGTGACTGGTCGGAAATCAAACTTGGTACGTCATCAGTATAAACATACTGGTGAAAAGCCATTTAAGTGTAGTAATTGTGAATACTCGTGTAGCGCGTTGTCTAATCTTCGGGTACACGAGATGACCCACACTCGGAAACCCAAAATAGTTACTGTGCCCAGTCTGAAAACTGACGCTAGCCTCGAAGCGGGTTCGTCGTCAGAACAAATCGAAATAATAATAAAAGAGGAATATCAATAGACTGAAATATTTAAGCAAGTTTTGTATAGTGAATCTACTATATCCCCTACTGTTTTGTACAATGATTTATGGCGCTATTGTACTTGTTAATTTTAAATATAATATATTTCATACATAAGTTCATACTTTCACAAGACATTTTAAATACCTTGTTAATCTACTTATGGTTCATTTTTCGATTTAAATATAATAATAAGCCATTTATTCCATATTACTGATCAAAGAAAAAACTGTGCTGGTTCAATTTTAGCATGTTTATTACACGAATCTTGAAGGCAGCATGACAAAAAATAAATTACAAAACAATAGGTTTCAAAAAATACAAATTACTATAAAGAGATAAAAAAGTATTCCAAAAAGGTTTCTGATAAAAATAGGTGCGTCGTGCACATTTCCTCCCTTTTTTGTTAAAGCTGGAGCTTCACCAGCTTACGGAGGGGTCGTCTGAATACCCCGGCCAGGGTGCGCACGTCTGCCACTCTCACGATACCATCAGGGCCTGGAAAAACTGCTGTAATACGTCCACGGGGCCAGGAACCTCTTGGTGTGTTGCCATCTGCAATCAGAACTAGGTCACCAACTGCAATCTGCGGAACCTCTCCTCGACCGCGTCTTGGTATTAGAGTTGGGAGGTACTCGCGCAGCCAACGTCGCCAGAAATGATCGGCCAAGCGTACGGCCTTACGCCAGCTGGAGCGTGAGATGAGGGCAGAGTCCGACAACGTCGCCGGTATGGATCTTCCTGATGATGAACCCAGTAGAAAATGCATGGGCGTCAGCGATTGATCACTTTGAAGATCTACGGCAACATGTGTCAAGGGCCGACAGTTGATCAGGGATTCCGCTTCCGCCAGGAGTGTGCGTAGAACTTCAAGGGTAGGGGCTCGCTCAGTCAGCGTTACTTTCAGCGCCGTCTTGACACTCTTGACCAACCTTTCCCATGAGCCACCCATAAACGGAGCGCCTGGTGGAATGAACCTCCACTTGATCCGTTCCGTTGCTGCGAACTCTGACGTAGCTTCGGCGTATAAGCGCTGTAGTTCGCGGTGGCTACCAACGAACGCTGTACCATTGTCAGACCACAGCTCGGACGGAGTGCCTCTTCTGGCTATGAAGCGGCGAAGGCTCATAATTGCGGAGTCAGTTGATAAGCTGTCGACGACTTCCAGGTGGACGGCTCGTACTACGAGGCAGGTATATAGTGCCACGTACCTTTTTTCCCGTCGTCGGCCAATCGAAATTTGTACTGGCCCGAAATAGTCCAGTCCCGTAAATGTGAACGGGCGCTTGTGATGCCCTAGGCGCGCCTCGGGTAGGTCTCCCATCGGGGGCTGAAAGTTCTTAGATCGACGGATTCGACAGAATTGGCAATTGTAGGCAACGGTGCGGACGGTACTTCTAAGACTTAGCAGATGGTAGTCTTGTCGGAGCTCGTTGACGACAGTCTCCGTATTGGCATGTGCGGCTTTGCGATGGTGGTGCTGAACTAGCAGGCGTACGGCTGCTTCACTTCCGTCAAGAACGATAGGGTTTTTCATAGCATCTCGTACACAGAACAGAAAAAACAGTAGAAGTGTAAAGGGGGCGTGGCGCGTGTGCCACAAATTCGACCCGTGGGTCATAACTTCCGCGCGACTCGGCCGTAGATCGACGCAGCGATTCGTGAGTAACGGTTGCCTGTGCAAAAAGGAAAAAGCTAGCAAACATGCCCACTTGCTCCATTTTGGAGTGCAGAAATAAAAGCAGCACCAAAAACATCTCCAATGGTGGCATTTCTTACCATCGGTAAGTATTATTTAATTTGATTTTAATAAATTTGTAACTTTTTTACGCGAGACACGTTTTTTATTAATGACCCTCACAAAAATAAACCCTATCATCATGCAGTAAGGTCGCTATTCGCATAAGCGAATAGCGAAGCTACATCGCCAAAATACTAGAACATTCGCTACTCGATCGTCCGTTGACCCGTAGAAAAAGGTCACGGGGTGTTGTCGATAAAGTTATCGATATTATTTTTAGCAGTATTTGATATTAATGTAAGCTTAATTATGTGGTTTTCAAGTTTAAACTAATTTAATTTATATAATAATGTGGTTTATCTATACTTAATATACAGGGTGGAAATTCTTTTTGGGTCAGTGAGTGCAGCTACCAGAACCAGATGAGTTACGCGAAAATGGTCTTAGAAGACCTTCCCTCGTTTTTAAAGTAATGAAGATTGCCGTTTACAGATTTTGAAAAAAGCATACAGGGTGCGAGAATGTGGTCATTTTTGACATACCTTTTTCTTTAATGCCAATCGATCCGGTTTCTGTTCAGGATTAAAAGCAAGTGTATAAAAATTTAAAATTGTATTTTTCACGTTTAATAATTTTATGTCCATCGATTCTATTCCTAATTCCTATCCAGTACCGATAGTTTCCTAACGGCCAACTTACGGAAATGTACAAAAAAGCTAAATTAAATCTCGATCTGCGGCTTTTCTAGCCGAAATTTTTTGGTCCCATACAAGCTTTTGATCCTGATCAGAGAAAGGATCGATTGGCATAAAAAAAAATAGTCACAAATTACTATTTTCTCACATCCTGTATGTTGTTCCCAAAATCTGTAAACGCCAATTTTCATTAATTTATAATCGAAGGACAGTCTTGTCAGACCATTTTCGGGTAGCTACTTTGGATCTGGCACCTGCCCTCACTGACCGAAAAAGAATTTCCACCCTGTATAATACTTGTAAATGAATTAATACCTACGTTACGAGCAAGTGTGTTGAAAAATAGTTTATTGGGCCTACCGTGCACATACTTCATCATCTACTTTTTTATCGATAACAGCGATGTGCACGCGACACTAACATCACTATTTCCTACGCTACTTTATCATAGACAAGTGCTGCAGCCTAGTGTCGAGTGGCCGAATTATCGGAGCTTTATACATTGGCTACTCGACGCTAGGTGGCAGAACTATCTATGCTTTTATCATTTTTCGTTTAAATACGTCATAATTAACAATTGATGCAATCAAATGTAAACATTACGCTGTAGACATAAGGTTCAAAGTATATTAACTGGCATTTGTTCTTATTACAATTATGATGAAATATTACGACCAATCACGTGCGCGATATCTATGTAGTTAACGGTACGACAGTGTGCGTGTTGGCGACATCGGCTCTGATAGTAGTCTAGGCTTATGCCATTTCCACTGTTTTTATTATTCCGTGATCTCGTACGTGCATCGCTGCTCTAATGCGGCCAGACAAGCGGATAAGCCCGTCGTCTCCGATAGTGACGGATAATTTGGACAATCGGCTGGAACGTGGCACTGGCCGGGGAGGATAGTTTTGTAGATAGGCTATCTCTTCAGGGAATGTGTTTTGCTGGGACTGGCGTAGGATGTGCAGCTCAGCCAGCCGGAGGTCTGCGGCAGTCAATGCTGCGGCAGGGTGTAGCGTAGCCCGTGGGGCAGTGAACTGTTGCCATTGATTTGCAGGCTGAAACATAAATGTACACAACCCTCCCTCGCAACGTACTAAATTATCTACACACAGACCCCTTTTCGTTAGACTACGCATTCGCAATAATGTGAGATACTTATGCGCAGTAGCGGTTGCACGTACCAATCTGAGCCAGGAACTGAAACGTTTAGGATCGGCGGAAACTGGTTCGTGCTTATCAACGTCACTAATTTGGTGAACTAAGTCTACACGTCCTGTACGTTTGCTCTCCTCGTCTATACCTGGATTCTCAAGTGCGCTAGGCTCGCAGGGCCACTCGGACGAGAGCAAAAATTCAGGTCCCGATATCCAACGTGATTCGGCTGACATCGTCACCCGCTTGATGCGGGTGGCATCATCTGCTACGTTAAGATGTGTAGGCACCCATCGCCATTCTTTCACGTCGGTTATCTCTGTGATTTCAGCTACTCTGTGTGAAACGAAAGGCTTGAATAACCGCGCCTCGCTTCGAAGCCATCCTAGAACAGTCATAGAATCACACCAAAATACGCGACTTGCAGGTTTAAATCTGTGGGCTTCACAGATAGTTGAAGCGAGACGGGCTGCAACCAATGCTCCTTGGAGCTCTAAGCGATTTATAGATACTTTTTTCAACGGTGCTACACGAACTTTACTACAAATAAGCGCTAGCTTCACTTCACCATTTTCTAGAACAAATCGCCAATATGCAACTGCAGCGAAGGCAGATTCGCTTGCGTCACAGAATAGGTGAAGCTCGCACTTGTCAATTTGAGACTCGCTAAGACAGTAGCAGCGTGGAATCTGTAAACTAGAAACTGCAAATAAATCCTCAAACCAGAGCATCCACGCCGCTTTGTCACTTTGTGATAGCTCATCGTCCCAACCCAGAGACTGACGCCACGCATTTTGGAACATAATACGACCTGTAATGACTACTGGCGCCAGAATCCCGAGCGGGTCGAAAACCCGCATCACATGAGCTAAAACTTCACGCTTTGTGAGTTTATTTGGCAACGAACACTCATTACTCATTCCAATATTGAAACTAATAGTGTCTGAAACGGGTTGCCAAATAAGCCCAAGTGTACGCACGGGCGTACGGGTAGTGAGACGACCAAGACCGACATCTACGCTATTGCTACAGCTAGCTACAGAGGGCACTTCAATCAAGCTCTCCTTAGGCAATAAAGCGAGAGCGGAGGGATTGTTTGAAGCCCACGCACGCATTTCGAAGCCAGCATGTCGATGGATCTGGCTGATCTCAGCGGCCAGCTTGGCAGCTTCATCGACTGAATTTAGGCTCACTATACAGTCATCCATATAGTGATCGGCAATAATGGCTCGAGCCGCGTCTGGATAGCGGTCCTGCCATTCCGCTGCGTTCTTATTTTTAATGTAGATAGCAGTGAAAGGGCTAGAAGCGGCACCGAAAATCATTGATGACATCCGATAAGTCCTGATAGGCTCTTTTGGGTTATCGCGCCATAAAAACCGTTGTGCGTCGCGATCCTCAGCTCGAATTTTTACCTGAGGAAACATTTCACGAATATCTCCCGTCAGGGCAACCTTGCCCTCCCGAAAACGCATCAAGATGCCGAGCAGAGGTTGAAGCAAATCAGGGCCGGTTAACAAGAGCGAATTTAGCGAAACACCATTACTTTTGGCAGCCGCGTCATGTACCAATCTTAATTTATTAGGCTTATTGGAATTCGTTACGCCAAAATGTGGCAAAACCCAAACAGGGGACTTAACACTGGGCTCTTCCGTGCACAGTTCGGCGTAACCTTTTCCAAACATGGCGTGTACATTCTGCCGGTAGCGTTCCGCGTATTGAGAATCCCGCGCCATCTTCTTTTCTAGACTGAGAAACCTAGAAAGGGCAAGCTTATAACTGTCAGGTACGACTAAGTCATCAGATTTCCAAAGCAAACCGACTTCATAATGCCCGTTAGGCAAGCGTCGCGACGTACGGTCAAGAATTTGGATAGCACGCTCGTCATCAGCGCTACGCGCTTCGCGTTTTGAAATGCCGATAGAATCTAGACTATATTGCTCACGAATTAAGTTTTCTAATGTCGCGCGATCACTAACGTCCGTAATCGAGAGCTCGCTAGCTATAGCGTGGTTAACTGTCTCGAAAGGCGTAGTTTTGCTACAGCCAAACGCAAATAAAACCCAACCCAAAGCGGTATTAATCGCCACTGGTTGGGTCTTAGTGCCATGACGTACAGCTCTAGGCAACGTGAGATGCCAGTTGTCAAGGCCAACTATGATCATTGGCTTTACGTGGCCGTAACAAAACTCGTCTACAATGTCTGAAAAGTAGGCATATTTAGACACACATGACCTATCTGCGGTTTGTGACGCGAGACCTAAACCTTCCATCGATCGCGCTTTAGTAATCTCGTAAGTTTCGTTAGATCGGCGACCTTTAATTAGAAAATCTACATATTTCACATCCGTTTCTTTATGTAAACCGCCTACGCACTTGAGGTTTATGCGGCCATCGAAACCGCAATAACCGCATGCACCTATTTGCGCGGCGATTTCAGAGTCTATATAGGAACCCGCAGCCCCGTCGTCTAGCATCGCGTATGTATTTACTGACCCTAATGGACCGGACACGGTCACGGCCACGACCTTCAACAACGCGCGAGGAGGTACCGATGGCTGCGCTGAAAATCCCGCGGCAGCAGAAGTTGACGTGTGGGTAAGAATCTCTGTTGACTTTGAATCGATTACGACGGCCGCGGCGGGGGCAGATTTCAACGGCGTGATGTTAGAGGTTCCCGGGATCTGTATAATTTCCTGATTTTCTACATGCGCGGCTACGGAACGTTCATAGTTTGCATTGTGTAGCATTTCATGATGACGAAAATGACAGCCGTCAATGTGACAAGTTTGTTTTGCCTTACAATAATTTATTCTATGCCAACCTCTTAAACATCGATGACAGATTCTATTTTTTTTATGAAAATCCACCTGTCATCGATTGACATTGCGGCAAACTTGTCACATTGAATGATATCGTGTGATTTTTTGCATACAACACACGATTTAATATTGGATGCGGTCGTCGATGAATTCAACCGAATTGAGGGTGAATTTCGTGAGGATGAACTGGAAATGGCAGACTGGTTATCTGCGGCAACGTGTACACTATCCTTGGGCCGCCTACTGTCTATCGCGTGCGACGCAGTAGACTGCTCAGGCATTAAACCGAAACGAGACTGTAGGTCAACTTCGTGTGCTAGGAACTCTGCTAGGCTTTCCAACTTTGTTAGACCGGCAGGTTCGAAACGATCGGCATAATCTAGCCATTTGGCTCGCAACAGTGGAGAAATCTTAGTAATAAGAGCCTGAAATAACTCCGGAGAAGCAAGATATTCCGTATGATCTAATAGCCGTATTACTTCCACACAGTTGCGCACCCGACTGGCAAAGATAGCTAAGTCCTTACCTTCACCATACACACGCGGCAGCGCGCGCACCACCGCTATTTCATGCGCGACCACTACCTCGGGCCGGCCGAAACGCGCGTCTAGGGCGCGCACCACGACGCCGGGGTCTCGTGCGGACACCAGCAGCGCAGCCACAGCTTCGCGGGCCGCACCAGTCAGCGCGGTGTTCAATCTTGACATTGTTCGTGGCGGAGTAGGAGCCTTGAGTATTTTCAAAGGCTTTCTTGAGACTCAACCAATCTAAATAGGATTTGCCGTCAAAACGGGGTAAAGGGACACGGTTAATGGCATTATTAATTCCTTTATTAACACTATCTACTAAAACTCCTAGACTCTTCACTAGCTGTGGAATTTCAGAGCTCTCACGAAGCGAGAGGGCCGCAGGCGGCGCGATGGGCGCGGGCGGCGCGATAGTCGCGGGCGGCGCGATAGGCGCGGGCGGCGCGAAAGGCGCGGGCGGCGCGATAGGCGCGGATGGCGCGATGGGCGGGCACGGCCCGATGGGCGCCGGAGGCACCATGAGGCCCCCTGGAAGCGCAGGTGCCACTTCAAGCACGAGAGGGACCTCTGAAGTCGCAGCACGACAGCCATGGCGCACTATCGCAGTGCGTGCAAGGGACGCGACACGAATAACAGGACGTTTATTTTCAAAATTCCTGGAATCATTCACACATTCAAAAGGTTCTTTAGGATAAAAAGCCGCTTCGGATTGACGTAGCCATTGGTTTACGACTACATTATGACTGCTGCTCGCAGAGCTGTGCCGACTCGCATCTGCCTCAATGGCGGCGATTTCAGCTTTCAGCTCTAGATCGGCAGTTGCGCGTTCTAAATCCGCGAGTTGATCAGCGCGGCGTATTTTTTCTGCCTCTATATCGGCAAGACGGCGGGCGTGCTGCGCCTCTGCCGCTAACTTTTTAGCCAATACAACTGAAGAACGGGACGAAATACTTGACTTACGGGACTGGGAAGGCGCCGGTGCTGCGGTTGTCGAGTCGACACAAGAGGCTAGGGGCACGTTCGACGGCCCGGCCTCCTCCGCAGCGGATCTACCTTCTCCGCCTTTAGCGGTTACCGAACGGGTAACCACCATTCTTCAGAACTGCTTCACTTATACAATAAACAAACTTTTGAGATCCGGCTCGAAGGACCAGATATTACTGATCAAAGAAAAAACTGTGCTGGTTCAATTTTAGCATGTTTATTACACGAATCTTGAAGGCAGCATGACAAAAAATAAATTACAAAACAATAGGTTTCAAAAAATACAAATTACTATAAAGAGATAAAAAAGTATTCCAAAAAGGTTTCTGATAAAAATAGGTGCGTCGTGCACATTCCATATACCAAAACATTTACATTACTAACATTTTTGTCTTAAATCTTGTTTAACATATGGACCCCTTGCTGGGTAAAGGCCAAGATAAAACCTAGGTATATTTAAATCTTTACCCGATTTAAATATACCTAGGTTTTATCTTGTAAGTCTTCTTACAAAGCATCTTATGCATCCCTTTAAGTAGACAGACACGGTGTTTATGATTACTTGTATCTTAATTATTTTTGCGTCCTCCATTCTCCCTATACATTTTTGCCACTCCCTTACCGCGTTTAATGAGCAAAAGGAAGATGTACATTTTGAGGATCTGTTTGGTCGCGTGGTGACGGCAGTAAGAGTACATTTATCACCACGCCAACACTTCCCGTGGGTGTCGTAAGAGCCAATTAAGGGATTGAACTGGCGCTTACCATTTGATTGAATCGATGATGGGCAGCGGCATTATCACAGTTGAGACACACTAATGTGATCGTCAATCCGCTTGCCCAGCGTGGCGATTATGGGTGTTTGCGTATTTTTTTGCTTGCCAAACAAATTTCGTACATTTTTTTGATGTAATTTTAAATTTCGAACAGTAGTATGTCACCGCTAGACGCTCACTGTCACGCTAATCCAATATTAACCTTGTTCATAAGCGCCACTCCCATACGAGTAAGTATACAAGATAAATAATATTCAGCTTATTTTACCGCAATCTGATAAATAATACAAAACTATTTAACTCCGAACTGGCGGCGACACGAGCACCACATACATGACAAATTGTATGGCAATGAAAAGGTTAAATAAAGCAATAAAACAACAGAATCAAATCAATCGGTTCAATCCTTAGTGCACTGTAAAATGAAGCTAACCCCTGGAACGCCGCTGCCATACATCTGCTGGTTGATTAATTACTTTAATTATTTTATATTATAGTCCAATTTGTCAATCTCCGTAGCCTAGTTGATAGTGACTAGTGACCCTGCCTACGAAGCTGGAGGTTCCGGGTTCGAATCCTGGCGAGGGCATTATTTGTGTATTTATTTATCATGATGATGATGACTTGTTCCTTGGTCATGGCAGTCTATGTATTTAAGTATCTATATGTATCTATCTATTATATATATCGTCGCCTAGAACCCACATCACAAGCCTTAATTGAGCTTAACGTGGGACTAGGTTGATTTGTGTAAGATGTCCCAAGATATTTATTTTTCATAAGCTGAAAAAAAGGTGAAGGCTGAAGCTGAATTGGCTTGTGACGGATCTGTCACTAGGCACTCCAGGGGTAAAGGGTATAAAATAAGGGTAATAATAATAATAAAATATGTTTATTGCCAGAAAGGGTGAATTACAATTTCTGCTTAAAAATGATATTGAGGCCCCTGGCCTCTGAGCTAGGTAAAACCTGTGTTACAGAGGTCAGAGCCCTCGCCTAAAGTAGAGGCATCGTAAGAAGTCGTTTTTGACAGCTCACAATAGTGTAGTGAAACGCTCGATTTTACCGTCGTAAAATTTTCAGTCAAGTGCGAAAGGGCGTTAGATCTGGTACTTGCCATTAAAAAAAATTAATTAAAAAAGTGTTAGGTAATCCGAACTAAAAAAGTGTTTGGTAATCTTACTTAGAATCATTAGCAGGCAGCGAAACTTTGGTGCCGGTGACGTCATAATGACGTAAAGTCGCATTTAGGTAGGATGTTTTATAGGACGGATAGGACATGACCTATAGAGGAAATAGCATCCACAACCTCTGTTAGCGAGAGATAGTAACTAGTGTCAAAATTAAAAATCAAGGTCAACAATTAATAGCAGTAGGTAATCGGTGTCCAAATGTAATGCCAGGTCAAATAGTATCGGAGTCTGATATACAACATACGTAGGTAGTTTCACTTGGTAGTAATGTCAATGCAGAACTGGCAGTGGTTGAGACCATGAGCTTGGACGCGAGTTTGCCAGCCTGCAGCGATCCACTCCCAACCCACGTTGGTAAACTTGCGTGCTAGCTCAGAGGGCAATGTAGGTATGCCAAATAGAGAAATGCCGTATACACAGAATATAAAGTCACTAAAACCATTTATTAAAATCAGAGCACATCTAGGTGATAACGTAGTGGTACATAAATTATTATTCTACGAAAAATAAAATTATACGTGATTTTATAACAATTTTGACATTTATCTAGTTCAACACAGTCTGTAAAGCCGCGTATCCACCGGGCACACGGGCTCGCGAGGACCTGTCGAAACCATAACAAACTTTTAGAATATATGTGCGTACCTACTATTATAGCAATTATTCGTACCTCCATAAAAAAGGTTTACTTATTTATTTCGATTGACGTATCGGTAAATTGCAGCAACAGTAGTAACATCACTATTCCGTACAGGCAACAATGAAGTTTGACATTTGCTCCATTATACTAACTGTCAACATTTACAGAACTTCATGTGCAAACAAACGTCAAAAACGACTTCTTACGATGCCTCTACTATAGAATAATGGATTTTTGTATCTACTATTGTTTACAATTAATATGTATTGTATAACTTAAGAGTTTGAAGCCCCTGACTTCTGAGCTAGGTAAAACCTGTGTTACAGAAGTCAGTGTCCTCTCCTAGACAAGTACAAAATACGTTTTTTTTTACTTACAAAATGTATATATTTAACTTACTATATTTATCTTTATTTATTTACTTACTAGAATTTGTGTGTGTGTGTGTGTGTTTGTGTGAAAAAATGAAATTTTGAAGCTTTTTGGGAATGTTAGGGTAGGATATTTTCTGTTTGCTCATAGTCTAGTGTCAACAGCCAGGATTTAAGTTTATTTTTACATTCATGTGTCGAGCAGGGATAAATATTTAAAGTATTGTTAATCTTGTTATACAGGTATGTACCCATAAATTTTTGTGGCCGTCTAGCCGTAGCTAGTCTGCATCTAAATGGTACACATTCATTTTTTTGAGGACGCATACCTGTAAGCTTATTTTGAATATTTTGATCATAGGGTGTCAGCTTATGCTGCTTTACTATTATCATTAATATATACAGTTGTCTGACCGAGTGAAAACGAAATAATATGTTACGAAAGAAAAGTGGATATCCTGAAATTACAGCGTCAGGTGAGTCATTCGAATGTGGCAGTAAGGTCAAATCGGTTATTTTTTAAACACTATGTTTAAGAATGAAACTGTTGCCACTTTCATGCGAATTCGGATTCGGCGACGGTCTGTATCTTTAAAGTACTTTCTCATCACACTTGCTGTCTAAGCGCGCCATTGCTTGCACGCGTAGCGGGAGTAATAGAAAAGTGAAATTCCCTAGGGAGTAATAGAAATGTCAGTACGTCATTTAATAATATTATGTCTTAAAACTTATTTTTTGGTTGGCAAGTGTGATGAAAAACATTGTATGCATCACGGTCGGTAAGCGGAATACTAACTCGAGTCATAAAAGCCCTCCGCCTAATGGCGTCGGGCTTCTAACACGCTCGTTAGTAATTCCGTACTTACCTCCCTTGATGCACAATGTACTATTCTACCACCTATTTAAATTGACCTAATTAGAGGTACAGTCAAGGGCATTAATATATATACACTTCTCCATACTGATCCCTTACAAATGTGTCTATACAGAGTGTTTCTTTTAAGTGGGACAGTATGGGGAAATCGGATACTATAGAAGATACAAGGAAGCTGTCTTAGGAGACATTAGGTATTTTAATGAGATAACAATTTTGGCATTTTCAAAATTTTGGTCAAGTGCGAGTTGTACCTAAAAATTAATAATATTGATAAAAAAAATTTTGACACAGATCGACGTGATTTCATGCGTAGGGAATTTTATTGTATTGGATGAAAAAAATCTGAACCGCAGAAGTGAGTCAAATTTAACAAAACCATTTCTCATGTTACATCCACTGTGAAATGTCTACTACTGCAAGGTAGTTGCTGCAATTGAAAAAAGTATTACTTACACTTTTCGAACATGACATTTGAATTTGAAACGTTTTATTTAAGTTGAAAAGGATTTTAATAAGTTACATGTCGCGAGCTCATAAAGAAATAAAACTTAAAATTTGGAATGACCATTGAGTATCTATTCGTATTTTGAATTTCGTTGGATATTTTCATTATTTTTTTCTTTATTAGCTCGCGACATGTAACTTATTAAAGTCCTTTTGAACTTAAATAAAACTTTCCAAATTCAAATGTCGTGTTCGAAAAGTGTAAGTAATACTTTTTAAAATATTGACCTTGCAGTAGTAGACACTTCGCAGGGGATGTAATATGAGAAATGGTTTTCTTAAATTTGACTAACTTCAGCTGTTCAGATTTTTTTCATCCAATACAATAAAATTTTCTACGCATGAAATCACGTCGATCTGAGTCTAAAATTTTTTTTATCAATATTATAAATTTTTAGGTACAACTCGCACTTGACCAAAATTTTGAAAATGTCAAAATTGTTATCTCAAAAAAATACCTAATGTCTCCTAAGACAGCTTCCTTGTATCTTCTATAGTTTCCGATTTCCCCATACTGTCCCACTTAAAAAAACACTCTGTATATTAATGCACTCGACTGTACAGTTTGTGAAAAAATTGGTGTACCAATTTAAATAATAGATGTCATATACCAAAGAAAAACTACCAAAATTTTCCAACGTCGGAGGTGGGATTGGAACACTTGTCCTCAGCTTTAAAATACAACTCAAAAGTTATTTAAGAAAACAATTTGAGTTTTTTCACAATAAAATCGTTCCGACTTAACACTGACAGATTTTTGCCTAGACATGATTTTGATTATATTATAGTCTATTTATTTATCTTTACAGTGTGTAGAACTAGGGTTTTTTTTCAACATGTAGCGTTTTCATGTGTCTTACCAAAGCGTTTCTATGCAAAGTGTTGTAGTTGCAGTGATCACAATATAGAAGTTTTTTTTTCGTGTGGACAGTTTGGTGTTTTCGTAAATCTGTGCGCAGGCGACACCGGTAGTCACATTTGCTACACTGGAATTTGTCCGCGCCAGTGTGTACCTTCTGATGTTTTATTAAGTTTTCTTTTTGTTGAGACGCGTAATCACAGTCGGCACATTTGAAGGGCTTGTTTTTCGAATGTACGGTCAAGTGTTTTTGCAAATCGGTGTTCTTTCTACATTTAAATTTACAAATATTGCACTCAAACGGCTTCTCACCTGTGTGTACCATCTCATGAGTTTTTAAAGTATATTTATGCCTGCACTTGAAAGCGCAGTAGCTGCATTTAAAGCTTTTTTCGCCAGTGTGTATCCGGTGGTGGATTCTCAAATTTGCTTTTTGATATGATTTGAATTCGCAGAGGTTACATTTAAACGGTTTTTCACTTAAGTGTGTTAACCTGTGTCTTCGTAAACTGTCCTTTCGATTACACTTGTAGTCACATTCATTACATTGCAAATATTTTTCATCATTGTGTATTTTCTGATGGACTTTTAAATCTCCTTTCCGAATGCACTGGTAATTGCAATTATCGCACTTAAACGGCTTCTCACCAGTGTGTCTCATGTGGTGTGTCTGTAAGTCTGCTTTTCGTTTACAGGAATAATCACAATAATTACATTTGAAAGGCTTTTCACTACTGTGAATGTTTAGATGAATTTTAAAGTAAGCTTTATTACTAGTAGCGTAATTACAGTCACTGCACTTTAAAAGTTTATTTTTTGTGTGACACTTGGAATGTGTCTTCAAACTTTTCTCGTTAACTGTTGTATAGTCACAGTCAGGACACATGTAATTTTTATGATCATGCTTTATTTCAAGTAGTTCTGGTTTTGTACTTGAATCAGTATTACTGGTTGAAGGTCCATCGCACTCCAACTTGACTGGCTCTGCAAAGACGACAAAAGAACATTATAAATTATAATATATAGGAATAATACTGAAGAAAATTACTTATTGTACAGTGTAGTAGTATACAAAATTTAAAAATTTTATATGAATACATTAACACACACTAGGTATTTTTTTTTATTTATACCTATACAGTATGTTTTTTGCATATAGGTTTTGATGAACATTACTAGGAATAAATTTCAAGTATTAATAGTATACTACATCCTTACATTGTTAAGATATAATTAAATATGTGTCAGTGCACATGGAAAGGTATCTTGTCACGACTCTTAAAAAATATCTTGTGTTTCTTAATTAAGTCCAATTTAAACAACGTGACAAGGTACCTTTATGTGTGCACTGACACATATCATTAAATCATAAAGAATCAATGTAGATATTGCATTTCACTCCTTAGAAAATAGATTCATGTTAAAATTTCATATGGGAATGGTTTATTATAAAGTAAATATTTGCTCAAAGTAAATATAAGAAAAAGTTACAACCCAACATTAAGGTTACATTGTAACATATCAATCTGACCTGTTAATATTACTGTAGTGACAGGCTGCTGAATGTTTTCACTCAATATCTCCTTTTTCACACACACAAGCTCAGGTTCTATGTTTACACACAATTTCCCAGGCTCTGTCTTCACACACACATCATTAGACTCCAGTTCTATCTTCACAGACACAGTCTCTAGTGTCATGTTATTATCTACAAATGTAGCTAGTAATTTATTTTCTGCAATGAAGAAAAGTATAAGTAGCCTATGAAAATGAAAAATAGTTTTGTTTCTTTCTATCACATAACTAGTCTTTAAATTGGCAATGTACCACACAAGGTACATATTATTTATCAACCCCATTTATACAGGGTGTTTGGTCAGCGGTGTCGGAGCTTTTAAATGCTTAAACTACAATAAATTTCATCGATAAATTACCATGCAATTTTTTTGGTGCCAACGATAGTCAAATGGCGGCAATTTTAAAATTTCAAACAGACTATTTTAAAATTTCAAACAGACTATTTTAAAATTTCAAACAGACGAATACGGGTGTATGAGGTATTTCTGGAATTATACACTTGTTATCGGTCCCATCTTTGCAAAAAAATCTCGTTAGAGAGCTCATTAGATAAGCAAACGAATTAAGCTAATCATTCGACTCAACTATTTACCGGTAGTCACATTTGCTACACTGGAATTTGCCCGCGCCAGTGTGTACCTTCTGATGTTTTATTAAGTTTTCTTTTTGTTGAGACGCGTAATCACAGTCGGCACATTTGAAGGGCTTGTTTTTCGAATGTATGGTCAAGTGTTTTTGCAAATCGGTGTTCTTTCTACATTTAAATTTACAAATATTGCACTCAAACGGCTTCTCACCTGTGTGTACCATCTCATGAGTTTTTAAATATTTATGCCTGCACTTGAAAGCGCAGTAGCTGCATTTATAGCTTTTTTCGCCAGTGTGTATCCGGTGGTGCATTCTCAAATTTGCTTTTTGATATGATTTGAAATCGCAGAGGTTACATTTAAACGGTTTTTCACTTAAGTGTGTTAACCTGTGTCTTCGTAAACTGTCCTTTCGATTACACTTGTAATCACATTCATTACATTGAAAATATTTTTCATCATTGTGTATTTTCTGATGGACTCTTAAATCTCCTTTCCGAATGCACTGGTAATTGCAATTATCGCACTTAAACGGCTTCTCACCAGTGTGTCTCATCTGGTGTGTCTGTAAGTCTGCTTTTCGTCTACAGGAATAATTACAATAATTACATTTGAAAGGCTTTTCACTACTGTGAATGTTTTGATGTTTTTTAAAGTAAGCTTTATTACTAGTAGCGTAATTACAGTGACTGCACTTTAAAAGTTTATTTTTTGTGTGACACTTGGAATGTGTCTTCAAACTTTTCTCGTTAACTGTTGTATAGTTACAGTCAGGACACATGTAATTTTTATGATCATGCTTTATTTCAAGTAGTTCTGGTTTTGTATTTGAATCAGTATTACTGGTTGAAGGTCCATCGCATTCCAACTTGACTGGCTCTGCAAAGACGACAAAAGAACATTATAAATTATAATATAATATATAGGAATAATACTGAAGAAAATTACTTATTGTACAGTGTAGTAGTATACAAAATTTAAAAAATTTATACGAATACATTAACACACACTAGATATTTTTTTTTATTTATACCTATACAGTATGTTTTTTGCATATAGGCTTTGATGAACATTACTAGGAATAAATTTCAAGTATGAATAGTATACTGCATCCTTACATTGTTAAGATATAATTAAATATGTGTCAGTGCACATGGAAAGGTACCTTGTCACAACTCTTAAAAAATATCTTGTGTTCCTTAATTAAGTCCAATTTAAACAACGTGACAAGGTACCTTTCTGTGTGCACTGACACATATCATTAAATCATAAAGAATCAATGTAGATATTGCATTTCACTCCTTAAGGTGCGTTCAAACTAAAAGAGCATTCGCTGTTCTAACCTCCCACTCTACGAAATTCGATCGGTACACAAAACGTGATTAGTTGATTTCGTAGAACGGGCGCTAGAACAGCGAATGCTCTTTTGGTTTAAATGCACCTTTAGAAAATAGATTCATGTTAAAATTTCATATGGGAATGGTTTATTATTAAAGTAAATATTTGCTCAAAGTAAATATAAGAAAAAGTTACAACCCAACATTAAGGTTACATTAAAACATATCAATCAGACCTGTTAATATTGCTGTAGTGACGGGCTGCTGAATTGACTCAGGACTCAGCACAAGTTCTTCTTTAATCTCATGTTTTGCATAAACGTCACTCGATGTAGTTATATCACTTGAGCTTTCATAGTCTGATGGCTCAACTTTTATGTAAATTAAGCTTTGCTTTAGTGCTGCCGCTTCCTCCTTCTTGACCTGTGTTACACTTGTGTTTATGTTTTCACTCAATATCTCATTTTTCATATACACAAGCTCAGGTTCTATGTTTACACACAATTTCTCAGGCTCTGACTTCACACACACATCATTAGACTCCAGTTCTATCTTCACAGACACAGTTTCTAGTGCCATGTTATTTTGAATCTACAAATGTAGCTAGTAATGTATTTCCTTTCCTGCAATGAAGAAGAGTGTAAGTAGCATATAGAATCTCTCTCTCTTGTTCATATAACCTGATTTTAGGATAGAATAGAATATTATTTATTTGGCAATTAAATAGGTACACCTTACAAAGAAATTAATGTAATTATATAAACACACAAAAAAGGTTGCCACTCAGCAAGTGTCATGGCTAGGTTGCCACGACGCTGATTTTCAGGGTAACCAAAAAAAAACTTAAGACTATTCTTAAAACTAACAAGTGACACCTAGTGGATGATGATTCACTCATTTGATCTAAATGCACCTTAAATCTGTAATTGTGAGTGGTTTAATTTAAAAAATGTCCCGCTTTGTCACTTGCCATATGGGTCATTACCATTTTTACAGGTATATTAATCATGTCTTGGTACACACCACAGTGTAGAGTGTATGACTGTGCTTAAGTTTATTTGAATTATGTGTTGAATGACACTACATTCCATAAGTTGAATGCATAATGCTAGTTGAAGAATCTATGAAACAGTTCTATAAAACACTCGCTGGTAAATGCACAAACTTGATAATTATTGAAATAATTTAAAGGAAAATGTAAGTTATAAACAAACAATAATTGTGATGGCTTCAATACATACCTTCTCCGTGAGTGGGTTAGATATACAATTAAGAATTTCTGATTGTTTATTTAATTGGTTTGGTTAAAACTGCAGCCAGATGTAGGTATACATTTTTGAACCAATGAAACTGCCCTATTAATCTATGATATTTTTTTACAGCAACATACTACATGTATTAATTGATTAAAATTTGATTAATTATTGTATTGCAAGGCCTAGCGTTTTGGAATTAAACGCAACCAAACCAAACAAAACAATTCTATTAATTCTAATGACCACCTACCACTTAATGACAACAAGCTAACCTCAAAAATTTGACACTTAAGTTTTTTTCTTTTCTATAATTCTTCTTAACAAGCTAAGGCAGTAATCCATACAGCCACAACATAACTGTATCCCTTTAGAGCTCTCATCTAAAATATTCCAAGCACTGCAGATACCAACATCTCATTTAAGAATAAAATTGACTAGCTGTAGAATTCACAGAAACTTGCTTCTAGCTGGGTCTAAAGATACAGTGCCATGGCGTCTCGTAAGTACTACATGCACGTCCCATCTCCATACATTAGGTTAAGAGGGTTGCCATCTACGAACAAATAATCACCAAATTAAAAATTTAAAAAACCGACTTCAACCGATTTCTCAAAGATCCCCGATTTGTTTCCATCATTGGTTTCCTCAAATCCTACTTTTTGAATGCAAATTCTTGTAAATGAATGAAAATTACCAAAAGCGCCATACATGTACCTATAACATTTGAAGAGATCCCTCGATTTCTCCAGGATCCCATCATCAGACCCCAACTTGGTGCCAATGGGACCATCTCGGGGTAATACACGTTCGATCACAAAAAGAAATTTTAGAATCGGTTCACTATTCTCGGAGATATCAGGTAACATACATAAACAAAAAAAAAAAAAAAATTCAGGTGAATTGAGAACCTCCTCCTTTTTTTGAAGTCGGTTAATAAAACATGGAAGCCGCACGCCATAATAAATTGCCTTTCAAAATCTGTCCTGAATTTTCATGAATGTAGGATTAATATGGATTTGACAACGTTATAATAATAGCAAGAACGAAAGGGATGGTCTTATGAAACTTTTTACTAGTGGAAGTGAAAAGGAACGATAATCGTCCGTCCTTATCACTGTGCCACTATTTTTTGTGTGTGTGTGCATTAGATGCTAAATGTAAGTGCCAGACAAATGCGTTGAATACGTCACTAAGTGCCACACACACAAATATCTTCTTAGTAGTAAGTGACTATGTCTATCCCTCTTAGTGGCACACTATGTGCGGCCCCTCGTGAATTTTAGTTGGCAAATGTCACCCCCTCGTTAATCATCACGGCAATAAATTTCAATTTCAACCTACAAAAACATAAACCGCCATTTAAAAATAGTTGTGATTGGTCCATCAAACTTTTTTTTTTTTTTTTTTTTTTATTTAAAAGGTACATAAAACAGACAGTAATCCATTTGAACAAGAAATACATACAATTAGACACTTAAAGCCAGATTACAGTCCAAAAGAATATGTACACAACATGGCTATGATATGAGTTATAATTTAGAAAACATATACACTTCTATATGCTTATATGCACATATATGCATAGAGATATCTACATATATATACATAGAAACAAAGACAAAGACTACAATATTATTTTTAGTTACTTAAAAACAAAATTAAAGTTAGTTACAATTATTATTTGTTGCCAAATACACACACAACATATTATGTTTCCAGAATTTCTGAATTTAAGAGAAATGTGTATTTGGCAACAAATAATAATTGTAACTAACTTTAATTTTGTTATATCAAGATCATTACAGACACGAACTAATTCATTGAACTCCCGACACATGCGAACGATAGGATTGTAATATGAAATGTTATTTCTATATACAGCCAAAGAAAAAATATTGGGGGAACGTATCCTGTAAACTATGTTGATGTTCAAAAGTGACAATAAATAAGGGGAATCTATATGAGAGTGGATAATTTTATATAAATAAGTGAGGTCAAACTGCTTACGTCTCACCTGCAGTGAAGTAACATTAAACTTTGCCAAACGCTGACTATAACCCGAAATAGACCTGCCATAATGACAACGAAAACATAAATACCTAAGAAATCTTCTTTGTACGTTCTCAATTTTATTCGAGTGTACAGCATAAAAAGGTGACCAGATAACAGAACCATATTCTAAAATGCTGCGCACCAAACTGTTATACAATAACAGCATACTTTTTGGGTCCTTAAAGTTCACAGTAATGCGTATCAGAAATCCTAGAAGCCTGTTACTTTTATTAACTATGTGTTCGTAGTGCTGTCGAAAAGAAAGCTGGCTATCAAAAATAATACCTAAGTCATTTGCAGAGCATTTCCTCTCTAATACCTGAGAAGACAATTTATAAGAATAATTTATAGGGTTGCATTTACTAGTAAAGGATATTATGAAACATTTCCCAACATTAAGACACATTCGATTTTCAAGGCACCACTCCTGAATTATTTCTATATCTGTTTGTAATTTCAGACAATCTTCCAAGCCTCCCACAGTTGAAAATACTTTCAAGTCGTCAGCATACAATAAACATGGACAGGACAGACGATTTACTAGGTCATTTATAAATAATATGAAAAACAATGGCCCCAGATGAGAGCCCTGCGGTACGCCTGAAGTGATAGGCTTAGGAGACGATCTAAAACCGTTGACAGTTATAAGTTGACTACGATTACACAGATACGAGCAAACCCACCGATACAGTGACCCGTGTATTCCATAAAGCGATAACTTTCGACATAAGAGCAAGTGATCTACCTTATCGAAAGCCTTCGAAAAATCCGTGTAAACGGCGTCAACTTGGCCCCTAGATGCAAACGCATTACACAGATAATTTTTATATGTGAGCAAGTTACTTACAACAGATCTATTTTTGACAAAACCATGTTGGTTTTCTGAAATAACTGGCTTGACATGTCCATAAATATAATCATACACCAACGATTCAAACACCTTTGCAAAACAGGAAAGGATACTTTTGATTGGCTATATAGTCTATAAACATTTGTCAAAGGTGTTGCGCCGAAATATGCGCGGTGTTAAGAAAAGCGCCATGTCCTGCCCATCTTGGCACAATTGAACAATTGATTTTGGTGGCATTTTTGAGCTGGTGTTAGACGTCCATGTTATATATGGTCGCAGGTTGCCATCAATTAATTTATGTTACCAACCGTGACCTCAACAAATGGCTCCAATGGAAGGCCAGCGCTGGACTGTTTACAGGCCAGCAATTTATGCTGAATTGGAGACCATTTTGTGACACAATTTTTTTATACTTCTTTTTTTTATATTCGTGTTTCGTTTGTATTTAATGGGCTCAGAGGCTCGCCGCCTATTTAAGGAGCTTGGTCGGCGGCTTCGGGACAGGGGTCACGATCCTCGCTGTGGGTCGTACCTGGTTCAACAGGTTTCCATAGCAGTGCAGCGGGGGAACGCTGCAGGCATTATGGGAACCTTTGGGCCAGGTACGATGCAGTGTGGGTTATTTTAGGTAAGTTTTAGTTTTGTAATTTGTATATTTTAGTTTTATATAATGTTGTATGTTTAATTATGTCTGAATAAAAAAAATAAAATTTCTTAGGAATAATATTAACTACAAAAAAAAAAAAAATTTAATGTGTATATTATGTTGTGTCACAAATAAATGTTTTTTTCTTTTTCTTTTTTTCTTTCTCCACTGAATTATTGTTATTCTGTCGATTCTCTTACCATCGTCTCTAAGAAAGCAAGGGTGTCTTAACTACGGCCCTACGCGAAAAACTAAATTCTTAAATTTCGAGGATTTGTCTCTCTCACTCTAATGACGCCTTCGTTTGAGTGACAGAGAAAAATCCTCGAAATTTCCGAATTTAAATTTTCGCGATAGTAGGCCTGGACCTGGCACATGGACGCTGCCATGAGACCAACGGAATATCGTCGAGAGGGACATGTCATGTGACAAGACAAGCGGTCGATGCTGCTTTGGCAATGTCCAAAGATGTCCGAGGATGTCGACATTAGTGACGTTTTTTATACAACAAAGGTGGCAGTGGCAGATAACTGATAAGCATAATGGTATACCACACTCCTGAGTGTACCTAAGTAGCTGCCGTAGCATATGGATGCCTGCAACACTAGAAGTAATTTTTTTTGACATGACAATCATTGTATCGACGACGAGAAAGTCGAAAGTTTTGGTGGGTCTTCTAGAGTCTGACCTCATAACTTTGCACAAGAAAATGCGGTAAATTAAAAAAAAAAGAAACCTGACAACAAATTAAATGACAGTTTGACAACTGACAAGTTAATTGATAGACGAAATTGTTGCCATGTAAATAATATCAATAAAGCATATGCAATGAAAATCTTGATCTCCCCACCTCCCCTAGGAGTAATGTCTGTCTCGTGATGCTGATGATACACTTTTAAAATATTCATATTTTGAGATTCGTAATTTTCAATAGTATAATGTAGGTGTTTCAATGTAGGTGTATGTAGGTAACCTTCGTTCTATCGAGTGAGAGAAAGTCGTACCGTACGGGTCGTACCGACTAATATGTATACAAACAGTTGTGGTGAAAAGTTTTACGTAGGTGGGGTAGGTGATAGGTGGTAAAGTGTCAAATAAGTATATAGAAAATAGTTATTTGTTTTACTAGGGAGCAAAGTGATTGTTTAACTCTTGTGCAAATATTGAAACCCGAGCAAGCGAAAGATTCCAGAATTTGAACCACGAGCGCAGCGAGTGGTTCATAAAATGGAATCTTGAGCGATGCGAGGGTTTTAAGGCACGAGAGTTGAACAAGCTTTGCTGCCGAGTGAAACACAACATTTTTCACCACACTAAAGCGAGGAAACATGCGAAATAAAACTCAAACATAACAAATTAGGAGGTATTTATTTGCAAGTCCTCAACTTCCAAAAAATAAACGAATCAACAAATAATAAAACAATAACCTCAAATATTTATCTTGGCGTGGCAATGCTTAAAAATTCAGGATAATTCCAAAATGAGACTCATGTAGTTATTGGCGATTATTCTGTGATTTTCGGAATTATCTTACTTTCGCATCTCGCAATTACCCCAAAGCCACTTAAATGACGTTCTGAAATTTGCATAGTGTCAACACTTTCATTTTCCTATTGTTTTTATTTGTCGTATTTTTAGAACTTTTAATTAAAAGCCTTTTACAACAAAATGTGGTATTTAATTTGGATTTTAGCATATTGAATATAATATTATGAAAGGTTCATGTGTATGAATCTGTTTGAAACTATTGAGTTTTCGAACGCACTGTCTAGTTCAAACGCCAAAAAGCTTATTGCACTCTCAGGCCGTATAAGTTATTGCTTTAGTCTATCCAGAAGATAAAAAAAAAATTACTTTAACCTCTAGAGATTAAAACACAGTTTTGCGCTCTGAAATTGAAGGCCAAACAGCGTGTTTACGAGCAGTGTGGTGAAAAATCATTTACATAATATATTATTTTCACTTTGCGCGCATCTATTATCTTTTACTATTCATATGCTCAGTAAGTGCTCTTTTTGAGGGTAAACTGATGCACTGAAAGTGATAGGTATTTACCTACTTATCTGCAGTTGTGCAGGAATAAAATTTTATAGTGCTTTTCCGCACGGCCTGGTTGGTACTGCCGAGATAGTCTGGTTTTCCTCGAATAATGCATCGTAAAATGTTGTGTGATACGCATGTTGAAATGTAGGTTTCTTTCTAACTCGCTACGCTCGTGTTTTATAGTCACCGACACTCGTCCTGGAAAAAACCTACTTTCCACACTAGTATCATAAATAACTATTACCTAAGTTGAAGTTGTTGTTGATTATTTTTCCAAACTCCGCACTATAATGGCATCTCTTAAGGCACCCATTAAAGCATATTAATTGCTGAACCAACCGCCGGTCGCATTGTAAGTGATCGTGGAGTGCTACAGTTCCTATCGCTTACAACGCTTAAGATATATTATTACGAAGATTAACAAAGAGTAAGAGATTCGCTGGCCGTGTGGTGACGGCAGTAAGAATACATTTGTCACCACCCCAACTGCTCCTGCGGGTGTCGTAAGAGTCGACTAAGGGATTGAAGTGTCACTGACCATTATTTGATAAAAGATTGATGATGGGGAGCAGCGTCATCATAGTAGACACATTACTGCGATCCCCAATCCGCTTGCCCAGCGTGGCGATTATGGACATTTACCTCCTAATGCGTTATAGCATAGTTAATAGGAGAGGCCTACGTCCTGCAGTGGACTATCATAGGCTGATGTATGCATGCAAGAGATTCTTAAGTCTGCCAGTCCGACACTTGCTTACTAGTTAGCAAGGCTGAAAAAAGAGAGCTGATGACGAGTTTCGAAATATTTAGGAGTTATACAAGTGTCTGCGGCACTCTTATGTAGTGTGGGTTGGCTTGACCCGGACTAGAAGTAGAAACGTTCTAGTGTGAGGAGGCCACTGTTGAGTTGTAACTTTCAAAGATACTTTTCTAAAGTCGGGATTACACCTGAAAATTCTTAGGAACGAGAATCACTATAAAACATTCCTTAGTAAGGTACACTCGGGTAAGATCTGACTATTTTTCGGTGAGTTGAAAGGATGTCACAAAAAAAAAACATAAATTTATTCTCACTAACTTTTACCTGCAGATGTGTGATAAAAAGAAATCAAGCTTTCGATATAAATTTACTTGATGTCGCTCAACCGAATAGCTTAGGAGTAATCGACACACAAACTTGCACAATTTTTTTTCAAGACACACCCCACCGAAAACCTTCTTGGGTAAGATCGGACTAGTATCTAATTTCAACTTTAAAGTAAGGAGAAGAAGGTGCCTTCCAGTTAAATATAGAATCTCCAAATAATCTCGAAAAAAATCACTTTTGTTTTAAGCGTTCATAGCTCACGACTGATGCGGCTGAGCGGTTGCTGCATACTAGCGAGAGGGGCGGGGTGAAATGGCGTCATGTATAATATTGCTACTTAGGAAAAAATACAACTATTCTAGTAGTTATTGCGGCCATCCGATCTTACATTAGATCCGACCTTAGCCGGGTGTACCATAAAGCTCCGTCGCTACAACTTATGTATAAGGTCTCACAGGTTACAGGTTTAATCCCGACCTTACTCCCGACCGAACTGAGCAATTTTCAAACGAAATGTTGTAAGTGTGACTCTTTCCTTCAAATATGAATTATTTTTCTTGACCCTGTGTACGCGTATGGTGGGCGTTTAGAATATCATTCCTCGGTTTAACCGACGTCGTAAAAGTCGAGTAATTATCTGAATGGGCTCCGCGTATTGTTCCTCTGTGGCCTGATGGGACGCGATGTCTGCCATCTGTTGACTTCTTTAGAGTAGTAATCCCTGGATAAGTATAAAAGATATTTCATAATCAGCAGTCCACTGCTGGACGTAGGTCTCTCCTTTTAACCATGCGTAAAAGGCATTATGAGGTAAATACCCAATAAAATGTTATTATTTATTACTTACTATTAGAATTATGTTAGCTTATAGATAATTCCACATGCAATGTCTTGGCGTAAGCTGTTTTTTACATGGTTGTTGTTGAATAAAGAATAAAGAATGGCCACGCTGGGCAGGCGAATTGGCGATCTCAGTAATGTGTCCACTATGATGACCCTGCTGCCCATCATCAATCTTCTATCAAATAATGGTCAAAGACACTTCAACCCTTACGACACCCGCGGTGGCCAGGGTGCTTAGCCGAGTTGCCAATCTCTAGTGCTTCATCGTCAATTTTATGGAAAATGTGGCCGTATTACAGGAAAATATGGTCACTTTTAAAATACAATTCTATTCTATTCCCACCTCAGACGTTGGTGATCTTGGTCGTTTTTTCTTTGGTACCTATATGACGTCCAATATTTATAATTTTTACAAAATTCTATTTTGAGATGTGGCCGTATAGCAGGCTCGCGAAGAATAATATCGGGTGCAGTGCAGAGCAGTCCCTCTGCCGCGGAATGCACTCCGCGCCTTAATCGCTCCAAATGGCGCGACAAGTGCACGCCGCTTATGTACCCACGGAAACATCGGGTCGACTCCTTCGTCACTGGTGATAGGAGTCTTAAAGCATGTGGCTAATCATCATCATCATCAGCCTATGTTAGTCCACAGCTGGACGTAGGCCTCTCCTATTAACTATGCGTATAGACGCATTAGGAGGTAAATGCCCATAATCGCCACGCCGGGCAAGCGGATTACTGCACTATGATAAAATAGTGGCACAGTGATAAGGACGGACGATTATCGTTCCTTTTCACTTCCACTAGTAAAAAGTTTCATAAGACCATCCCTTTCGTTCTTGCTATTATTATAACCTTGTCAAATCCATATTAATCCTACATTCATGCGAAAAAGATACCAATAGAAGCAAGAAAAATCGTCTTAAATACAATAAAATATTTAAACCAAAGAAAGGATGAAGGATTGAATAGTATTCCATTGGAAAATGTTTTGTATTGGTTACTGACATGACCGGTACTGACACTTTATAGTGCGGTTGTATTTGAATTGGTTAGTTGTTATAATTAAACTTAATAGATTTTATTTTCTCATTTAAGGTGTATGTAGATCGACGATTAAAAATATTTCTAAAAATAAAGAAGCGACTTTGCCAGCTGTACAAAATACAGCCCCACGCAAAAAGAAAATTAATATTTATGAATTTTATGCCGTGCGAAAACAAGTACCAAATATCAAAACTCTGCTTATCGCTTTGAAAAAAGACATTGGATTACGAAAACTGCGATGCACAGTATGGGATTCAGATATAGAAAATGCAAAAACCTCTATATTAATGGAGCGTTCTGATATTGTGGTTTGGCGTGAAAGCTATTTGGATGAAAAATAATACAGAGTTTGTACAAAAGCGAACTTATTCCTTAAGGGATCTCTTCCAGTTAACATTTGAGTAATTTAGTTGAATATAAATTATTTAGGATTGAGTTTATGTTATTTATACCTTAACTGTTTTTTTTAAATTTATGACTACTATTTAGGAAGTCAATTAAGAAAACTGGACCGACTGCTGTGACCATGTAAAAAAAATTGAAGGCGATTATAGGAATAAAGGCCGAACGATTTATAATCGAGGTTGGTGGTCCTGAAAGCGACACAACATCTGACGAAGATCAAACTTCATCAGAGTCAGAATATCAAGAATTCATAAATATTGAGTATTTGGAATCAGATTTTGACGAATAGGTAATATTACAAAGCTTTGATTCTCTGTAATAAACATTATTGCCATAGGTAAACTGTTTGTAGCGACACTGTGTCAGGGTCAAATAGAAAGTTGTTAGGCTTTACTGTACCTAAAGTTACGCTGGTCAGACTCTTTCGTCGATACATCCATCTTTGATGACATGACATGAATTGCATATGGCAGCTACTACCAATGCAATGAAAATTAACGTGTTTAATTTAGTGACTCTGATCTCCCCACCTCACCTCCCACTAGGAGTAATGTCTGTCTCGTGACGATACACTTTTAAAATATTCATATTTTGAGATTCGTAAGTGGACGTAGTTACACAATAACGTTCCAACCCACATGAGTTTGTCATTAAAATCTAAACTTTCTGTCAACTGCCAAAGTCATCAATTTTTAAGTCAAACTCATGTGGGTTGGAACGTTATTGTGTAACTACGTCCACTTAATTTTCAATGGTATATTTCAATGTAGGTACCTTCGTTCTAACGAGTGAGAGAAAGTCGTACCGTACGGGTCGTACCGACTAATATGTATACAACAGTTGTGGTGAAAAGTTCTACGTAGGGGTTTTTAGTGGGGTAGGTGGTAAAGTGCCAAATAAGTAAATACAAAAAAAACATTTACACAGATAAAAAGGATATCTTTGTTTGAGAAAACATATATTATATTCTTAGCATATTTACTGGAATCAAATCAAAAACGTATTATCTTAAAATATATTTGTACCAGTCTGACTGTAGGATTTCTCAGTTGAAAAATTCATTTTTCTTCAATTATATTCTGGTTTCAAGAGTAAAATGCTTATTATAAGATATATGGGCGTTATGCCCAAGATCACTGATTTGTCTTATAACAAAAAGTCATAAAATGTTTTGATTCAAGAAAATTTTCTGTTTGCAAGATACAAATTCTTGATTGACATTGTTTTAGTTTGATTTCATGTTTTCTTATTTGAAGTAATTGTGATTCTTGAAGTAAAGTAAACTAATTTTAAAGCAATTAGATAAAGCATTCTTATTTTGATTTTTGTTTATTTGTATTCAAGTTATACTATCTTGGTATAAAAAGCAAATACTGAGAGTAAATTAATCTGTTTTTAAGAAAATATTTTTTTACGGCTATAGGGAGAGGATCATATTCTTAGATTAAAAATATTTGCTTAGCATTGAAGAAATTTCATATTTTACAGACAAACGGGTCTTAATCGCGTAAACTTACGTTTAATTATATCCTGACGTTTCGGGCATGAGTCTGCCTGCGACCACGGGTGTAACGTCATGCCCGTAAGTTTAAACGTAAGTTTACGCGATTAAGACCCGTTTGTCTGTAAAATATGAGTGATAATCGTGAAAGTTTAAATCAATATATTGAAGAAATTTGTTTTAGTTGAAGTGACCTGTTTTTACCGTGTACATATATTATATTATTTTCACTTTGCGCGCATCTATTATCTTTTACTATGCATATGCTCAGTAAGTGCTCTTTTTGAGGGTAAACTAATGCACAGAAAGTGATAGGTATTTACCTACTTATCCGCACTTGTGCAGGAATTAAATTTTATAGTGCTTTTCCGCACGGCCCGGTTGGCAC